>JAKTZW010000317.1:42816-76344 GCA_030579015.1 Zhuliangozyma blackwelliae | reverse complement strand
GGGGTGGGGGAATATACCTGGGTCACCTGATGGGTAAACAACAATAGGCGAAGCGCACAATACAATTAATTACAGTCAGCTCCAGTTGTAAATGAGCGGTTCTAGACGCTTTATACTTTTCGTTACATGATGTATTGTTGCAGTATCCTCATCACACCCCTTTTCCTCCTCCTCCTCCTCCTCCTCCACTCTCTTGCATAAACTGACTTGTGCGCCGAGAAAAGAGCCAAATGCCTTTTTGGCCAAAAGTCCACGACAAGACAAAACAACAATACCAAGGATAGTTTTTGGTTCGGCAGACAGAAGGTGGTGTGTTGGTATCCACTCTGTCCAACTCCTTTTTTCGGCTCAGTCGTGTTTGTTAGTTTACAACAGTGGCACTAATTACTTGGAGGGGGGGGGGACCATTTCAGTGCTCCAACAACTTTTCATCTTCTTGTGGCACGCAGAGCCCGCGGTTTCGGCCGATCGCGGCGTCAAACCCCGAGAGAGCACCAGTCACGTGATTTATATTTTATCTGGCCAATAGTCACAGGGCAATTATAAGCACACACCCAATGAACCTCAGCCTTCAAAGCCCAGCACGAAAAGCAATGCTCATGAGGGGAGGAGAAGTTGGGAGAGAGAGAGAGGGAGAGGGATGCAAGAGGAGAAACGGATATAGGATCAATCAATCGGTGTGCATGTGGTTTCTGGCCATACAAGCTGGCTCTGTGTTGGAGCAACCACTGACGGTAACACAACAGTACATAATTAAAAGCACAGCAGTACAAGGACAGCAGTACAAGGACAGCAGTACAAGGACAGCAGTACAAGGACAGCAGTATAGTCCTGTCGTCACGGCTTCAAACCCCCTCCACTCTCTTTACGGGTACAGCCCCCCCCTCTTTGGGTTTCAACTCCGTCCGTCTCCACTTTTTCACCCAAACGAGCCAAGTATTCCCGATTGTCGTCCATTACGCATCAGCGGAGAAAAAGTAAAATTTTTATTGCATTTTTTTTTTTTCACAGTACCCACCAAACTCATCAAGAACCGGGCGACATATATATATACACTCACATATATATATATATACAAAGACGGACAAGTGTTATTGCCTCCAAGACCAGTCCCTTTTTCTTTTTCCCTTCTTTCTTTTCCACCACCTGTTATCACCATGGAATCATTAGCCAGGGCTTCAATGTCCGTTTGTCCGTTTGTCAAGTCGACCTCGACCCAGGCCTTGCGCCAGTTGAGCAAGACCTCGGGCGGGTTGGCCCACCAAGCCCGCCAGTGTCCGTTTATGGGCAACGCCATCAGAGCCCAGGAATCCTCCTCGGCCCGCGCCTACTCCTCAGCCACCAAGCCCGTGAGAGCCACCGCTTCCACTCGTACCCCGCCCAGCACCACCGCCTACTCGTTCAAGGGAGACAGCTTGAGCGGTGCGCAGGTCCAGCTCGGCGACAAGGAGTCTGGGTTTGACTTTCAAGGCTTTTTGAATGACGATTTGCACAAAAAGAGACAGGACAAGTCGTACCGGTTCTTTAACAATATCAACCGGTTGGCCAACGAGTTCCCCCAGGCGCACCGCGGAGAAGAGCACGACAAGGTTACCGTTTGGTGCTCCAACGACTACTTGGGCATGGGCAAGAACGAAGCCACATTGAACGAGATGAAGAGAGTGTTGGACAAGTATGGTTCTGGCGCCGGTGGCACTAGAAACATTGCTGGCCACAATGCCCACGCCATCCGGTTGGAGTCCGAGTTGGCGGCGTTGCACAAGCACGAGGCGGCGTTGGTCTTTAGCTCTTGTTTTGTTGCCAACGATGCCGTGTTGTCGTTGTTTGGCCAAAAGATTAAGGACTTGGTTATCTTTTCCGATGAGTTGAACCACGCATCCATGATCCAGGGGATTCGAAACTCACGTGCCAGCAAGCAGATTTTCAAGCACAATGACTTGGCGGATTTGGAGGCCAAGCTCGCCCAGTACCCCAAGTCCGTCCCCAAGTTGATTGCGTTTGAGTCGGTGTACTCCATGTGCGGGTCCGTTGCCCCTATCGAGGCCATTTGCGACTTGGCGGAAAAGTACGGCGCCTTGACCTTTCTCGACGAGGTGCACGCCGTGGGCATGTACGGCCCGCACGGCGCCGGTGTCGCTGAGCACTTGGACTTTGACGCCCACTTGAAGCTGGGGTTGGGCCATCCCACCGAGGGCCCGCAAACCGTCATGTCGAGGGTCGACATGATTACTGGTACGTTGGGCAAGGCTTATGGGTGTGTTGGCGGCTACGTTACCGGCAAGGCCAACATGATTGATTGGTTCCGGTCGTATGCCCCTGGCTTTATCTTTACCACCACGTTGCCACCGGCAATCATGGCGGGCGCGTCTGCCTCCATCCGGTACCAAAGGGCTACTTTGCAGGACCGCATTGCCCAGCAGAAAAACACCCGGTACGTCAAGGACAATATGAATGCGTTGGGGTTGCCCGTCATCCCCAACCCATCGCACATTGTGCCCGTGTTGGTGGGCAATGCCGCCGACGCCAAAAGGGCCTCGGACTTGTTGTTGGAGAAGCACAACATTTACGTGCAAGCCATCAACTTCCCCACGGTCCCCATTGGCCAAGAAAGATTGAGAATCACGCCTACACCGGGGCACGGAAAGGAAATCTCCAACCATTTGATCGAGGCGGTTGACTCTGTTTTTACCGAGTTGGACTTGAAGAGAATTGCCGACTGGACCAGAACCGGCGGGTTGTGCGGCGTTGGAGTCGAGACTACAAAGGTGCAACACATTTGGACCGACGAGCAGTTGGCCTTGACTGATGCTGATTTGAACCCGAATGTGGTTGACCCAGTCATTGCCCCGCTTGGCGTCTCCTCTGGCGTTGCCGCATAGGCCGCAGCAGCAGCGGCAGCAGCGGCAGCAGCATCAACAGCAGCAGCAGCATCAACAGCAGCAGCTCCTCTTTCAGACACACTCGCCCTCTCTCCCTTTTTTTATATCCCCTTTATATGTGTATATGTGTGTCCCAATCTTTTTTACCAATCATTTTATTCACTACTTCGAGGCTTAAAATAAGTCACGTGTTCGAAAAAAGAACAAAAAACGGTGGCATCTGAAAGATGGGCCTGTTTTGTCTTTACCAAGACGGAATTTTCGCAGCCGATTCGCCAAGCGGTGGCACCCTCCGGAAGTCATACCCCATCCGCTTAGACAAGGATCTCACCTCATGGCGGTTTATGGCGGGAAACAATCTTATGCACCTAATTATGGAAAAATGATGCCATAGAGCAGATACCAGGACGCGCCGCTCCAACTTGGCTCTTGGGGGGGGATTGACACGGCAAACTGAAATTGAGGCACCAACTTTAAAAAAACAAAGAAGCCCCAAATGTCGTTTTTCCATAGTGTGGATGTAATTGAAATAGAGATTGCGTTGGGTGCATAGTTTTTTTTTTTGGAGCCGTACAGCGCCCCCACGTCCGCCTGGACCCCCCCTCTAATCCTCCCTCCCGCCTTCCCACCTTTCCACTTTCCACATCCCTGATCTACAACTCTTCAGGGCCAAAAGTTCCTCCTCTCTGTGGGTGGAAAAAAAAATAACGCCCCTTAGTAATTGGCAACTACCATGTACGGCACGAAAAAAAAATGTGCAAATGGATAGATAAGATAAAACTGTGGATTGATACAAGATTGCCTTAGCAATTTGCAGCTGAGCAAAACATTGCACATGGCACCACAATGTTGGATAACGTAGACAATAAAAAGGGAATCTGATCCCTCCCCTTTGTCGCCCATTCTTCTGTGGCTCCTCTTTTTTCCTTAGCTTCATCTCTTTTTTTGCCAAGTAATTAATGTCATCCATCAACGAAAAGGAACAAGGCGGTCACGTTGCTATTGACGAAGAGTCCTTTGGAGACGAGTCGTCATACGATTACGACGACCCCCGGAACTACAACACCAGTTATGTGGACGACTTGAACCCCAAGGGGTTGAGAGTGCCCACCAAGCTGGAGGCCAAGTCGTTGCGGCGGGTGTTGGGCCCCGTTCGGTTCTCGGTGGCTATGATTTGCTTTGTCGAGTTTGCCGAAAGAGCCTCATACTACTCCGTCACCGGTATCTTGACCAACTTTATCCAAAGACCCATGCCAGAGGGCTCCCCGCACGGGTGGGGTGCTCCCCCCAGCACCACCTCGAGTCAGAGTGCCGGTGCCTTGGACAGAGGGTTGCAAGCGGCAAACGCATTGACCATCTTGGTGACCTTTTTGGCCTATGTGGTGCCCTTGTACGGTGGTTATGTTGCCGATACCAAGTTGGGCAGGTGGAAGACCATCATTATTGGGGTGTTTTTCGGGTTTCTTTCGCACTTGTTGTTTATTATTGCTTCTATCCCCTCGGTTATTTCCAACGGAAAGGGAGGCTTGGCGGTCACGGTGTTGGCCATTGTCGCGTTGGCCATTGGTACCGGTTTCATCAAGCCAAACCTCTTGCCATTGATGCTTGACCAGTACAGTTACAAGGGCGACGTGGTGAAACAGATTCGCGTCAAGAAGAACTCTGAGGAGACCGAGTATGTCATTGTTGACAAGGAAAAGACCCTTGAGAGAATGACGTTGGTTTTCTACTGGGCCATCAACATTGGCGCCTTTATGCAGTTGGCCACCTCTTATTGTGAAAGAAGAGTTGGGTTCTGGTTGGCCTTTTTCGTGCCCATGATTTTGTACTTGTTCATGCCCTTGTTCCTTTACATTGCCAAGAGCAAGTTGGACTTTGAAGAGCCTCAAGGTTCGGTTTTGTCAAACTTTACCAAGATTCACAGCGTGGTGTTTTCCGGCAACTTTCTCCTGCGTTGGAGACAGGGCACCTTTTGGGACTATGCCAGACCTTCAGTCATGGCCGAGAGGGGAGTCGTCTACTACAACGAAAAGAAGCAGACCCCAATCACCTGGAACGACCAGTGGGTGTTGGACGTTAAGCAAACGTTGGACTCGTGCAAGATCTTTGTGTACTACATCATTTTCAACTTGGCCGACAATGGGTTGGGAGCAGTGGAAACCAGTTTGACCGGTTCCATGAGCACCAAGGGTGTGCCCAACGACTTGTTCAACAACTTTAACCCCCTTACCATCATTATCTTGATTCCCATCTTGGACTACATTGTGTACCCAACGTTGAGACGGTACAAGATTGAGTTCCGCCCCATCTACAGAGTCAGTTTTGGGTTTTTGGTGGCTGGGTTCTCCCAGTTTGCTGGTTTCATTTTGCAATTGCAAGTTTACTCCAAGTCCCCCTGTGGCAAGCACGGTGCTACCACCTGTACCGAAGTCGCCGACATCACGGCCTGGAAGGCGGTGTCGCTTTACATTCTTTCTGCCGCTGGTGAGTGTTTTGCCATGACCACGGCTTACGAGTTGGCCTACACCAGAGCGCCACCCAAGATGAAGGGGTTGGTCATGGCCCTCTTTTTGTTCACCAGTGCCATCTCCGCCGCTCTTTCCGAAGCGCTCACCGGCGCCTTGGTTGACCCATACTTGCCATGGGTGTTTTTGGCCGTTTTCGTGGCCACTGTTCTTGCTGCCATTTTGATTTTGGTCCAGTTTAGAAACCTCCACGTTCTTATGGAGAAGGAGAGAGTCGCCAGAGAGAATTACGAAAGAAACGAGGAGAAGTTGGCTGACAACAACTTGGAGGCCGTCACCTCGATCCAGTCGGCGGCAGCAACCGCAGCAGTCTTGGCCAAGTAGGATATGTACTAGTGTAATTATTGATAAATTTTATTAACATTCAGACAAACTGTGGACAGTACACAACATGTGAGGCATTTCGCATACTGGGCAGCAAGAGGGACATTAAGTTTTGGTCACGATACAAGAAAGCAGAAAGAGAGGCAACTGAAAAAAAAAAAAAAAAAAAAAAAAATAAAAACGGTTGAAAGATTCATTGCCTCTTCAGATTGCACCATGAAGGTATGTGTTGACTACCACCAGCACCACCACCGCCAGACCAACATACTAACAGACCACAGCAACGTATATCTGGCTTGGACTTGCAGATTTTGACTGCCGAGTTGCAAAAAGAAGTGCTCAACTACCGCTTACAAAACATCTACAATGTGGCAAGCAGCGCCCGCCAGTACCTATTCAAATTCTCCATCCCCGATTCCAAAAAGGTGCTTGTGTTGGAGTACGGCAATCGGATACACTTGACCGAGTTTGAGAGGGCAACCACCCCGCAGCCCACAAACTTTGTCACCAAGTTGCGCAAGCACTTGAAGACGAGGAGGTTGTCGGGAATCAAGCAGGTGGGCAACGACCGGATCTTGGTGATGGAGTTTAGCGACGGCGCGTACTACTTGGCGCTCGAGTTCTTTAGCGCCGGCAACATTTTGTTGTTGGACGAGCACAGAAAGATCTTGTCGTTGCAAAGACTCGTGTCTGCCAAGGAGGATATCGACCGGTACGCCGTCAACGAGGAGTACAAGATGTTTGACAAGGCATTGTTCCAGCAAGACGAGTACCGCTATGAAAAGAGGGCGTACACGGCCGAGGAGATCAAGGCGTGGATCGAAACGCACAAGAACAAGTTGCTGGCGCAGAGCAAGGACAACAACAGCAGCAGCAGCAGCAGCAGCAACAACAACAGCAGTAAGAAAGCCAAGGTGTTTTCCATCCACAAGCTTGCATTTATCAACGCCAGCCATTTATCAAGCGACTTGATACAAAAGACAATGCACGAAAACGGAATCAACCCCAGTGAGAGCTGTTTCAACTTTGAAAAAGACCCGCAGGCGGTGGTGGATGTGTTGGACAAGTGTGAAGATGCGTACATTTCGTTGTTGGATACCAGCACCGAGACCCATGGGTACATTGTTGCCAAGAAAAACACAAACATGGCGGAGGACTCGTTGTTTGAGTACATTTACGACGAGTTCCATCCGTTCCAGCCGTACAAGGAAAAGGCAGGCGAGTACCAGTTCACCGAGATTGTGGGGTACAACAAGACGCTTGACAAGTATTTCTCCACCCTCGAGTCGAGCAAGTTTGCGTTAAAGATTGAGCAGCAAAAGGACAATGCGGCCAAGAGGTTGGACAAGGCCAAGAGCGAGCGGGACAAGCAGGTGCAGAGCTTGGTGAAGCAGCAGGAGTTGAACACCAAGCGAGGCGAGTTGATCCAGTACCACGCCGGCTTGGTCGAAGAGTGCCGTGAGTATGTGCAAGCGTACTTGGACCAGCAAATGGACTGGACGATTATCGAATCTGTCATTGCGCTCGAAAAGAAAACGAAAAAGAGCAAGGTTGCCGGGTCGATAGTGTTGCCGTTGAACTTGAAGGAGAACAAGATCAAGGTGTTGTTGCCAGATTTTGATGATGGGGAAGAGGAGAATGACGAGGATTCCGAATCAGCATCAGCAACTGAAACCGAGTCGGAAACGGAAACGGAATCTGAATCTGAATCCGAGAGCGAGGAAGAGGAAGAAGAAGAAGAAGGAGAAAAAGATGATGGTATCAAAATCCCGGTTAGGAAACCAACAAAGGCTAAAAAGACGGAAAAGAAAAGGGAAAACACCATCCCCACCTGGATTGACTTGTCGTTGACTGCATTTGCCAACGCGAGGACATACTTTGACAGCAAAAAGACAGCCGAGAGCAAGCAAGTCAAGGTTGAAAAGAGTACAAACTTGGCGCTCAAGAATGCCGAGAGAAAGATCAGCCAGGACTTGGCCAAAAACCTCAAGCAGGAAAACGAGACCCTTAAGCATATAAGACCAAAGTACTGGTTTGAAAAGTTTTTTTGGTTTGTTTCCAACGAAGGGTACTTGTGTCTTGCCGGGAGAGACCATGCACAGGTTGATATGATTTACTACCGCCACTTTGGCGACAATGACTATTTTGTCAGCGCGGAAGTTGAGGGTTCATTGAAGGTGTTTATCAAGAACCCATTCAAGGGAGAGGGGATCCCACCGTCGACGTTGATGCAAGCCGGCATATTTGCCATGTCTGCGTCGGCGGGGTGGAACGGCAAGATTACCACTTCGGCGTGGGTCTTGCACGGAGCCGAGATTTCCAAGCGCGACTATGATGGGTCGTTAGTACCTTCAGGGGAGTTTAACTATCTTGGCAAAAAGGCGTACCTCCCGCCAGCACAGTTGGTGATGGGGTTTGGGTTGTACTGCCTTGTTGACGAGGAGTCGAGCAAGAGGTATGCCGATATAAGGTCTGCCAGAGAAAAAGAGCATGGGTTGACCATTGTCACCGACAATAAAAAGAAGGAGCTTGAGAATGTAAAGGTAACAAACATCAAGGAGGGGGAAGAGGGGAAGGAAGAAAACAAAGAAGAAAAAGAGGTGAATGAAGAAGAGGATGACGAAGAAGAGGTGGGAGAGGAGGAGGAGGAGGAGGAAGAGAAAGAAGATACTGAAACTATTGCCAGCGACTTTAGTTCCACCCCAAAACCAGTCCAGTTGAGTAGGGGCAAAAAGGCCAAGCTCAAAAAGATTGCTGCCAAGTATGCTGATCAGGACGAGGAGGACAAAAGGTTGAGGATGATCGCGTTGGGAACTCTTAAACAAGTTGAACAGCAGCAGCAGGAGCAACAGAAGGAAGTATCGGAGAAGGAAGACGCCACAAAGAGACTCCAAAAGAAGGAGGCAGCGGTGGAAAGAAAGAAGAAGCAGGAGGAAAAGGAGTACCAAAAGTACCTTTTGGAAGATACCGACAACGACGAATCACACGTGACCAACTATTTGGAGATTTTGGACTCGTTTGTGCCCAAGCCACTGCCCCAGGATGGCGTTGTTGCCATGGTTCCTGTGTTTGCGCCCTGGGCGTCGTTGCAAAAGTTCAAGTATAAGGTCAAGATCCAACCTGGTGCCGGTAAAAAGGCCAAGTCCATCTCTGAAGCGTTGCACTATTTCACCACGAGAAAGATGGACCAGTCGAGCACAGACACCGACCTCGATTGGCCCAGCGAGAGAGAGATGGTCAAGTCGTTGAAGGCAACCGACTTGGTGGGCGTCTTTACCGTTGGAAAGGTTAAATTGGTGTTGCCTGGGGGAAATGACGGCAAAAGTGGCAGCAGCAGCAGCAGCAGCGGCGGCAAGAAACCAAGTGCCAAAAAGGGGGGAAAGAAAAAGTAAGCGGTTCGCATTTATAGATCTGTAGATATAAAAAAAGAACAAACAACAAACAACAAGCAATAAACAACAAGCAACAGGCAACAGGCAACAAGCAACAAGCAACAAGCAACAAGCAACCAATAACCCACCAATCACCAATGCAATGCACTAACAAGTGCTTACCCACACCATCACAAAGATCTCATAAACTATAAAGCCATATGGTTGCCCTATCCAAAATCTTATCTCCCGGCTTGATCTTTGCCTCACAGGACCAGTTCAAAAACGTCGCCAGCCCCGAGTTGGCTGCGCGCGAGCAGTACAACATTGTCAAGTACTTGGCCGCCGCCGGGCCCTATGTCAGCTTTAGCGGGTACGGCATTTCCACAGAGGTTCCCAACCAGTGCCAGGTGGAACAAGTGCAATTGTACATGAGGCACGGGGAACGGTTCCCCGGCTTGGCGGCCGGCAAGCAGCACAAACAGATTGTTGATAAATTGCAGGGATACACTGGCACTTTCAAGGGCGATTTGTCGTTTCTCAACCACTACAAGTACTATGTCCCCCACGAAGAATTGTACGAGTACGAAACCACCCCGGAAAATTCGCCCGGCCCGTACACGGGGTCCGAAACTGCAATAAGAGCTGGTGCTGCATTCAGGGCCAAATACGGCCACTTGTATAACGATGGCGACACGTTGCCGATATTTGTGGCGGCTTCGGCCAGGGTCTACGACACGGCAATAAACTTTGCCACCGCGTTTCTTGGTGAAAAGTATAACGAAAACCGGTTGGACAAGGTTATCCTTTCCGAGGACAAAACGAACGGGTTGAATTCGTTGGTGCCCCGATGGGGGTGTCCTGCCTGGAACAGCAGCGCCAACACCGAGTTGGTGTCGCAATTCCCGAGGGCGTACTTGGAGACCATTGTTGATCGGTTTACTGGCGACAACCCCGGGTTGGACGTCTCGGCTGGCGACGTGTTGCAGTTGTTTCAGATTTGTGCCTACGAAATGAACTCGAGGGGGTACTCTCCTTTTTGCAACATCTTTACCAAAGACGAATTTGTGACGTACGGCTACCACAACGACTTGGGCTTCTACTACTCATCGGGACCAGGGAACACCCAGAGCGTTTTGGCCGGGGCGGTTCAGTTGAATGCGTCTTTGCGTTTGTTGCAGGATGACGAGAACAAGAACAAGGTGTGGCTCACTTTTACCCACGATACCGACATTGAGTTGTTCTCGTCGGCCTTGGGGTTGTTCAACCCCATCGACCCGCTCCCCTTTGACAATGTACGGTTCACCGATGAGTACCACCACGTTGACGTGGTTCCAATGGGCGGGCGGTTTATTACCGAGAAATTGCGATGCGGGAATAACGAACCGTTTGTGAGGTTCATTGTCAACGATGCCGTGGTTCCGGTGCCTGGATGTGCCGATGGACCTGGCTTCTCGTGCAGCTTGGCTGCCTTTGAGCGGTACGTCGACGGCAGGATTGGCCAACTTGATCTTGCTCGCGAATGCCGCACTCCAAAGGACGTACCCCAGGAGTTGACATTCTACTGGGACTACACTAGAGTAAAGTACAACGCAACCATCCCGCGTCAAACATCATAGCATTTGGTCTTGTTGTAGCCCCTTTATTTTTCACAAGAAATTTAAGCCACGTTTTTCGCACATCGTGCTTTGCGCTTCATTCTCAATTACAAACCCTATTAAATCTTGCCCTGAAACAATACACACACCCACCATTGCACCAAAAGCACATATCTCTGCCGGTTACCTTCCGGTAATGAAGCATATGAAATCTTGGCAGTATAAGTAGGGGGCCAATCCTGGTTAAACATATTACTTTTTCACCACCACAAACACAAAACACACAAACACACAAACACACAAACACACAAACAAACAAGCACAAAAACACAACAAATGGTTGCCATTTCAAATCTTGTCAACAGCGGGTTGCTCTTGGTGGGCCAATCGCAATACCAGTCGGTTGCCACTCCGCAACAAGCCTCGGTCGAGCAGTATAACCTTATTCGGTTCCTTGGCGGGTCTGCTCCCTACATCCAGCACCCCGGTTTTGGCATCAACACCGCTATCCCGGACCAATGCACGATTGAGCAGGTCCAGTTGCTTTCGAGACACGGCGAGAGGTACCCTACCGCCAGCAAGGGCAAGGACTTTAAGGAAACCTACCACAAGTTGAAGGCGTACAACGGCACCTTGACCGGGCCCTTGGCCGGTTTTGAAAACTACCACTTTTTTGCCGCCGACGAAAGCCAGTTTGGCTTGGAAACCACGCCTGAGAACTCAAAGGGCCCCTATGCCGGTACCACCAACTTGATGAGACACGGCGCTTACTTTAGAGAGCGCTACAACGACTTGTACAACCCCAATGCCACGTTGCCGGTGTTTACTTCCAACTCGGACCGGGTATTCCACTCGGCCAGGAACTTTGCGCGGGGGTTTTTGGGCGACAGCTACTCAAACGAGACCGTTAAGCTCAATGTCTTTGCCGAAGACAAGTCCTTGGGCGCCAACTCCATGACCCCCCGAGATGCGTGTGTTGCGTATGACGACGGCGTCAACTCCAAGTTGGTTGATTCGTTTAGCGACGAGTACTTGAAGGAGATTGCCAAGAGGCTCAACGAGGGAAACGATGGTCTTGACTTGGGCAAGAAGGACGTGAACCACTTTTTTGACTGGTGTGCATACGAAGTCAATGTCAAGGGCTCTTCCCCCGCCTGTGATCTCTTTACTTCCGACGACTTTGTCACCTTTGGCTACTACACCGACCTCGACAAGTTCTACTCCAGCGGGCCCGGCAACAACGTCACCGCCGTCATTGGCTCCGTTTTGTTGAACGCGTCGTTGGCTTTGTTGAAGGACGAGTCTGCCGAAAACAAGATTTGGTTGTCATTCACCCACGACACCGACATTGACCACTACTTGAGCGCGTTGGGGATATTCACCCCCCACGAGGCATTGCCCACAAACAGAATTGTTTTCGACAGGAAATTCGTTCATGCCAACATTGTACCTCAGGGCGCCAGAATCTATACTGAGAAACTAAAGTGCGGGAATGACTCGTACGTGCGGTACATCGTCAACGATGCAGTTATCCCCATTGAAACGTGTGCTACCGGACCCGGCTATTCATGCAAACTCAGCGACTTTGAAGATTTTGTGGACAGCCGGTTGGCCGATATTGACTACGTTGAGCAGTGTCAAGTCGCTTCCAACGTCAGCCATACCTTGTCCTTCTACTGGGACTGGGAAACCCAAAACTACACTGCTCCTCTTGAAGTATAGTGATATAGACATTCATACATTTCCATTTCCATTTACGCCCCTGCCAAGAAACGGAGGGAGGACATCGCCAAGCCTTTAGCAACAGCCACAAATAAACGTTTCTTTCGTAAATGGGCAATACCTGACACCCCCACTCCCCCTCGTGTATGAAAAGGAGGGCAATGAACAAAGCGGGTGGGAGGGAGGCTCAAGTGCTGTTCAGGTAGAGTGCCGTGCAAGGGGGAAGAATAGGGGAGAAGAAAGTAAGAAAGAGGGAGAAAAGGGGGCAGAACAAAGGATGGGCACAACGTGGCTCGATTGTTTTAATTTATTGCAATACTCGGACCATATTGCTAATAAGCTGTCACCCCGCTAATATATGTATAGACAGGGGCCGATCAGGAAGAAAAAAAGAACAATAGCAACAACAATAAAAATAGACAGGATCAGGTTACACGTGGTTACTACCTCCGATCCGGAATCGGGAAATAATCATCCGTATCGGGCCATTTCAAAACAAATCACTATAACCGACTAGGCTGTGAAAAGCCGCTGTGCCCGGCAATTGGCACCAACCGTGCTGCGAGAGTATAAAAAGGGCCACCCCAGTCTCTCACTCTGTCTCTCTTGTGATATATCTTGAATATAGATCACCAACAAATCGCCAAAAAAACAAACAAACAAACAAACAAACAATGGTTTCTGTCTCCAAGTTGATCAATCAGGGTTTGCTCTTAGTTAGCCAGAGCGTGTACCAAGACGTTGCCACGCCCGAACAGGCGTCGGTGCAGCAGTACAACATCCTCAACTTTCTTGGCGGAAGTGCTCCATATATCCAAAGAAACGGATTCGGTATCTCCACTGACATTCCCGACCAATGCACCATTGAGCAGGTCCAATTGTTGTCGCGTCACGGCGAGCGCTACCCATCCAAGAGTGTTGGCGCCAGTTTGGAAAAGATTGAGGCCAAGTTCAAGCTGTTCAATGGCACCTTCAAGGGCGAGTTGGCCTTCTTGAACGACTACACCTACTTTGTTCCCAACAAGAACAACTACGAGAAGGAAACCTCTCCCAAGAACTCCGAGGGCACCTACGCCGGTACCACCGACGCCTTGAGACACGGTGCCGCTTTTAGATCCAAGTACAACTCGTTGTACACCGTCAACTCCACCTTGCCCGTCTTCTCCTCCAACTCGGGCCGGTGCTACGAGACTTCGAGGTACTTTGCCAGAGGGTTCTTGGGCGACGACTTTGCCGAGGGCAAGACTGTCAAGTTCAACATCATCTCCGAGGACGACGACTCTGGTGTCAACTCGTTGACCCCCAGATACGGCTGTGCCAACTACAACTCGTCGGCCCACAGCGACATTGTCAGCAAGTACAACACCTCGTACTTGAACGACATCTCCAAGAGGTTGGCCAAGGAAAACCCCGGGTTGAACTTGTCGTCCAGCGACGTTTCGTCCTTGTTTGACTGGTGCGCCTATGAAATCAACGTCAGAGGCGCCTCTCCCTTTTGTGACTTGTTCTCCAACGAAGAGTTTATCAAGAACTCATACCACACTGATCTTAGCAACTACTACTCCAACGGGCCCGGCAACAACTACACCCGTATTATCGGCTCCACTTTGTTGAACGCCTCGTTGACATTGTTGAAGGACAACTCCAGCTCGAACAAGGTCTGGTTATCGTTTACCCACGACACCGACTTGGAAATCTACCACAGCGCCTTGGGTCTTGTTGAGCCCACCAAGGACTTGCCCACCGACCACATTGCATTCCCCAACCCATACGTGCACTCGTCTATTGTTCCCCAGGGTGCTAGAATCTACACTGAAAAGTTAAAGTGTGGCGGCGACTACTACGTCAGATACATTATCAACGACGCTGTCACCCCCATCCAGACTTGTGCCTCCGGGCCCGGGTTTTCGTGCAAGTTGGACGACTTTGAAGATTACATCAACGAGAGAATCGGCGACGTTGACTATGCCGAGCAGTGCGGCTTGAACTCCACATACCCCGACGCCGTCACCTTCTACTGGGACTACAAAAACACCACCTACAACGCTCCATTGGGCGACTTTTAGTTGTAGAACCTGTGTATTTCTCTACGTTTGTATTTAATTGACTTTTTTGTTTGCCACGTTCCTTGTTTTGATATGCTTGCTATGCTTGATTTGCTTGATTTGCTTGATTTGCTTGCTTTGCTGGCAATGTTCCTTGATTTGCTTGCTTTGCTTGCGTTGTTCCTGGTTTTGCTTTGCTTGCTTTGCTTGCGTCGTTTCTTGTTTTGCTTTGCTTGCGTCGTTTCTTGTTTTTCTTGTTCCGCACCCCTCCCTGCACCACTGAAAGACCCCTGAAGCAATAAGGCGGAGACACAGCCCCACCCAGTGAAAGGTCACAGACAGGACGGCAGCAACTTCGGCAAACATATCTATTGTGATTTGAGCCTCAGCAACACTTTTCACTTGCTGTCCCTCGTTTCCGAATTTGCACGTCAACTTGAATGATCACCCAGAAAACAAGGGAGGCGGGCTGACTCCTCCCCTAGACAACCCCACCCCCCCCATTACGGTATAAAAAGCAACGGGAGGTTTCCATTGAATTTTCTTTACCCAGTACGCGTCCAACCATGTCTGATCAAACCAAAGTATTTGTTGCTGGCGCTAGCGGGTTTCTTGGAAAGCATATTGTATCCCAATTGGTTTCAAAAAACTATATTGTCATTGGATCTGTCCGGTCCGAGGCCAAGGGTGAGAAGCTCAAGAACCAGCTCCAAAACAGCCAATCATTTGAGTATGTGGTTGTTGAAGATGTCGAGGCCAAAGGCGCCTTTGACGAGGCGTTGAAAAGCCACCAGGATGTTCTGGTGTTTATCGATGCCGCTGGCCCATTGCCCTATGGCACCAATTTCGAAGAGCAGTTGATCAAGCGGTCATTTGAAGGGGTCAAGCACGTTTTCCACTCGATCGAGGAGCACGCCCCCAATATCAAGAAAGTGGTGTTTACCAGCTCCATCGCCGCGTGCTTGAGCGCCACGCAAATCAAGGACCCCGAGGTGGTTGTTGACGAAAGGCAATGGAACCCCGACACCCACCAAATTGGCAAGTCAAGCCCCGAGCTGGCCTACCACTACGCCAAGGCCGCCGCCGAGAAGGAGGCGTGGGATTTCGCCAAGAAGAACAAGGACGCTTATTCGTTGACCACCGTTCTCCCTGCCTATGCTTTTGGGCCAAGGGCCTTTGACGAGGATGCCACTGAGGTCAATGGCACCTCGGTAGCTATTCTCAAAAAGGTGTTTGAGTTGAAGCCCGACGACGATATCCCCACAGACCAAGGGTTGTTTGTTGACGTTAGGGACGTTGCCAAAGCCCACATTGCCGCCATTGAAAACGACGATACTCTGGGAAAGAGGTTGCTTTTGGCCACCGAAGAGTTTTCAGGCCAGTTGATTGTGGATGCGTTGCACAAGCTATACCCCGAGGTTCAATTGCCTACAGGGTCTCCTGGCGCCAGACCCCACTACAAGGCACACACTTTGGAGACAAGAAACCTTTTGGGCTTTGAGTTGACCACCTTGGAGCAGAGTATCAAAGATGCCTACGATCAGTATTTAAAAGTCACTGGTGGGTCGTCGTAAGTAGTGTGTTTTATATATAACAATCTTTCCTCCCCCCTCTCACAAGCCACATAATTCTTTCCGCATCCTTTAAAAAAAAATAAAGATTAATAAAAAAGGATTAAAGATTAAAAAAATAGAAAAGATTCCTGTAATCACTTCCCTCCCCAGCAATGACCACTACCGACCTAACAGCCAAACTCAAGCCAGTCGCCGATGCCATCAAGAGTGGCAAAAAGGTCACCTTCTTCAACGGAGCCGGCATTTCCACCGGGGCGGGTATACCCGACTTTAGGAGCCCCAAAACGGGATTATATGCCAACCTCGCCAAGTTGAATCTACCCTTTGCCGAAGCCGTGTTTGACATTGACTTTTTCAGGGACAACCCCGAGCCATTCTATACCCTCGCGGAAGAGCTATACCCGGGCAAATTCGCGCCCACCAAGTTCCACTACCTCATCAGGTTGCTACAAGACCAGGGCTCGTTGAAGCGAGTCTACACCCAAAACATCGACACGCTAGAGAGGTTGGCTGGGGTGAAGGACGAGTACGTGGTTGAGGCACACGGCTCGTTTGCCAGGAACCACTGCATCGAGTGCAGTAAGGAGATGGACGCGGAGACCATGAAAAGACACATGCAAGACATTGGCCGGGAGGGCATACCCACGTGCGAGTCATGCCAAGGCTACGTCAAGCCCGACATTGTGTTTTTTGGCGAGGGGCTACCCGCGCGGTTCTTTGATACGTGGGAGCAAGACTGCAAAGATGTGGATGTGGCCTTTGTGGCCGGCACGTCACTAACGGTGTACCCATTTGCTGCCCTCCCATCAGAAGTGGGCGAGAAATGTATTCGAGTGTTGGCAAACAAGGAGAATGTGGGAGACTTTCGCGACGGGTCAAGAAAGAGCGATATACTTGCGCTTGACAATTGTGATGTGGTGGCTGAAGCGTTGTGCGAGTTGCTCGGCATCAGAGATGAGTTGAATAAGTTGTATGAACAGGAAAGGGTCAAGTATGGCATTCCCGAGACAAAGGAGGAAAAGATGCACGACATTGAGGTTAAGATGAAGGCCGAGTTGGGAGAGGGGGAGAAGGAGGAGGTGGAAAAGGCGGAGGTGGAAAAGGCAGAGGTGGCCAAGCAAGAGGCGACTTTGCAAGAAAAGGAACCTGACGATCAGTTGGATATTTTGGTTAAGGAGCTCAAGATTTAGTACCAGAGGAAAGAAAAAAAATACTCTAAAAAAAATAGGTTGGTTGCAAAGTCACCACAACCACCGCCTTTTCCACCACACATATGTCAACGGAAAACTCACAGTATGGGTTCATGACCACCGAAACTCCCTACAAACGTATGAAATTACCGCTGAATGACGAAAAGTACGATGTCATCATGTCAATATACAAGTTGAAATCAGATTCGCTCGATGTGGGCATGGCCGTAGTCAATACGCAGACGATGGAGTTGACGCTGTTGAGCTTTTGCGACTCGCTGACGTTTGTAAGAACAGTGAACCAAATCAAGGTGTATGACCCCACAGTCATTCTTCTCCCCGACGCCCCGCCGAACCCGTATATCGACAAGTTGGTGTACATCGTGCGTTCAAATATGCCAGAAAGAACCAGGGGTGTGGATATCAAGATAAAGATTTTCAGTGCCCCTGCGGGATTAGAATTGGTGAAAAGCTTTAGCAATGAGCCGCCACTGGCGTTTGTCGGCAAAGAGTTGTTTCTCGCCGCCGCCAACGCGTGTCTCATCTACTGCACCAATGCCCGGCTCATCAAAGGGGTGACAAAGTTGAGGCTACGCTTTGCCAGTTGTGAAAGTACCATGATTGTTGACGCCAACTCCATTCGGGACTTGGAGTTGGTCGACAGCTTGTGCGACGGGGGAGCGTCGTTGTTTTCGTTTCTCAACCACTGCGTGACCAAAATGGGCCAAAGGATGTTGCGGACATCCATTATCCAGCCATTGACCGACGTTGCCAGCATCAACTTGCGCCTAGAGTCGGTTCAAGAGTTGGTCTTATCCGAGGATCTTCTTGTTGTGTTGCGCACCCAAATGAAGAGATTCCAGGATTTGGAGCGAGTGTTTGGGTACTTTGTATCTGACTCCAACCAGGCGGGCATGTACCGCATCAACCACATCATCTTGCTAAAAATTACATTGGAACACACGGTGGAGATGTGTGCCGCATTGGAACCGGCGCGGAGCCACTTGCTAGTCCTGATCAAGGAAATCGTGGCGCACGAGCACGTACAGGGGGCCTTGAGCCTTATTTACGACTATATCCGCGGCGACTGTCAGTGGGCCAAGGGCAGTCTCGAGTTGACAAACCAAAAGACAAATGCAATAAAGGAGGGGGTCAATGGGTTTTTGGATGCATCCAGGAAGTTGTACGAGTCGTTGCTCGAAGAAGTTGAAGAGATGGTGGCGCAACTCTCGCGAGAGCACAACTTGCCGCTCGAATTTAGGTACGAGGCTGGCCGCGGGTTCTACTTGCGGGTAAAGGACACGGCCGACCTTTCTAATGACGTGTTTATCAACCGAATCAGGAAAAAGAAAGTTACCGAGTGCACCACGATTGAGTTGATGAAACAGAGCTCGCGGTTCAACGACGTTGTTTGCGAGATTGCCAACTTGAACAATACTATTGTCGAGGACTTGCACGCCACCATTTGCTCGTACATTCCCATCTTTTTGATGGTGCTGGAAGCAATCGGCACCTTGGATTTGCTTTGTGGATTCGCCTATTTTGCCGTGACGCAAACCAAATCATACGTTTCGCCCGAGTTTGGCAACGAGCTCCAGGTCCGCCGCTCGCGGCATCCAATTTTGGAGAAATCGATCCGTGGCTTTGTGCCCAATGACTATTCGTGTGTGTTTGAACTATCGAGGTTCCAGATTGTTACTGGGGCAAACATGAGCGGCAAGTCGGTGTACTTGCGGCAGATTGCGTACGTGGCAGTGATGGCGCAAATCGGGTGCTTGGTCCCGGCCGATTATGCCACGCTCCCCATATTCAAGGAGCTATACACGCGTATCTCCTCTGATGATAGCACTGAGCCGAATGCGTCGCTGTTTTCCAAGGAAATGACCGAGATGGCAACAATCCTCAAAGCCGCCACGAAGCAAAGTTTGGTCCTTATTGACGAGTTGGGGAGGGGAAGCAGTTTTACCGATGGCTTTTCCATCTGCTTGGCAATGTTTGAAAACCTCATCACCACGGGCTCAACCGTTTTTGCCTCGACCCATTTCCGCGAAGTTGCCGAGATCCTTTCCAGCAAGGCATGTGTCGTGGTTTCGCACATGGAAGTGGCTGAATCGGATGGGGAGTTGGAAATGAGGTACAACTTGATGACGGGCAAAATTGAGTCTGTTTTGGGGTATGGTATCCGATACGCCGAACACGCCAAGCTGTTGCCGCCGCTGTTGGTGGAAGGAGCCAAGCTGATTGCAAACACGTTGAGATCACGCAAAACCAGTGGCAGCCAGCAGCTCAAGCACCTTGCCAAGAAGCGGAAATTGGTGCTAGAATTGCATTATGCCTTGCGGTACGTGGAGGGGCTCGAGAGCAACGTTTCCTACAAGATCCAACTACTAAAGTCGTTGCAGGACAAGTTTGTCGACGAGATCAACAAATTGGGCTAGTTAATTCTTTCTGTATAACCGGTAGAAAAACCGCATGCTTTCCAACTTCATGGGGTAATCAACATCCTTTTGGTTTATCCTATACCACGAGCTCTCGCTCTGGTTCACTATTGTCCAAGCCCCGCCGTCCTCCCCTGGTTTTCCGGCAAGAATAGTGTCAATCAAAAACTGGACGGGGAACCTCTTTTCGCCAATGGTGATGTGGGAATAGGAGCCAGCACTCTCGGCAATTAGCAATAAACTGCCGCGACGACAGTTTGCATTCAACTGCTGCAAGAATCGTATCGTTTCCTTTCTCTTTTCGGCAAACAATTCGTTGGTGGTGAATAGCAATGTGATCAAGTCGAGATGGGGCAAGTTCAATGCTTGTTCGCCGGCACTCAAGATATCGTGGCACAAAAAGTTTGCTGTGAGCTTTTCAGGGCGGTACAACCAATTGCTCTTGATGTGGGATGCGAGGTTTTCCACCACGGAGCCCCAGTCGGCGATATCCACAATGTTTACAACCAACTCCGACGCGCTGCCCGAGTTGTACTCCTTCAAGCGGCAAAACACCGCGCCCAACCCCACCAACTCAGGGGACGCGCCCCCGCCAACGCACAAGACATTCTTTTTGGTTTCCGGATCGGCAAGCAAGTCTCGAATCGGCAGCAACGAGGCAAAAAGCGACGCGTACGCAAGTGATCGAGATGGCGACCATCGTGATGCATATGCAAACCGCTTGTCGTCGCTGTCAAATGCGGACAAGTAATCTCGGTTATACAAGTCGCCCTTGACTACCTGGATCTGTTCCTGCAAGTTGGGTGCCGCAAGGATATGCCTGAAGCAGCCTTCAAACAAGTCGACTATCTTGCCTGGCTCCATGCAGTCCTTGGTGGTGAATGCAAACGAGTCAATGCCCACGCTCTCGTCATCTAGCTGTAGTTGGAGTTGCTCCTCCCGTTCTCTCTCCTTTCTCTCTTGTTGTCTGCTTCTGCCCATCTTTTGAAGTTGTTTGTATATATGGTTGTTTGTATGTGGTTGTTGGTATAGGGCTGTTGGTATAGGGTTGTTTGTATAAAGGGTTGTTTGTATATAGGGCTGTTGTGCTTGTATTTGTGCGGGTTTATCATCACACACACACAAGAAAAAAAAAAGGCCCAGCCAGTTTCCCTCATCGCCAAAACTATAAAGAGAGACGGAAAAATTTTCCAGTTCTTTTTTTTTTTTTTCTTTTCCTTCTTCTTCTTCTTCTTTATACTAATTTCCATCAATCTGTGTTAAGGTGGGCTCTCAGCATCGGGAGCTGGAGTAAACCGCTTCCCGCAAGGGCTAGTTTGGTTCTCTGCTCCCCCCGCTGTAGATGTTTTCCTTAGCAGATCGGCGCACGCGAAGCAAGCTTGATGCACATGCCATTCCTCACCCGCACCCCATCGGACTACTTGCTAGTCCATCCAATCTCGACTGTTTGACGTTTGATCTTTGTCGCAGCTGGTCCTCTTGTCCTTGGACAGGAGTTTTGAGCGGCTGCACTATACAGAGGGATTACTTAGGCTGATTTTGGACATATGGGGAGCGGGGTCTTGGGGGGATGCGTGTCGATGCCTTTGGGTCTTAAGCAGGGTAGTTCCGTCGACAGATTGTAGAACAAGCGGGTTGGGTCTTGAGCTCACCGTGATGAATAAGAGGGGGAGGGGTAAAGTTGGCTTCACGGCTTTCTTCCACCACCCCCCCCTCTGTTTTTTTTGTCACGGGCTGTAGCTCGGCCATTTATAACTCGTGGCAACATATTCCTGGACTCTGCGCAGGCCATATTGGCCCCTGACGATTTGAGTAAAACCATGTTGCAAACATATACACCTTTCTCTTTTAAAACCGGTATCCTCTCTTGTTCAGATTACCTGCCAATGTGTGTCACAGGCGATTCTCTTTTTCTTTCTCTCTCTCTGACGCGGGACCAACGATAGCAAAAGAAAAAACTGCGGGAATATGCCAAACCTAAACAACGTGACACAACTCTTTTATAGGGAAACATGTCCCGCTCACCTTCGTTTGACTCTCCATTCTACCGAAAGTCGATAGCAGAGTCACGAGAACTGGTGGCTTCGTCTTCTATCCATGAAGGGCCGCGGTACTCGCTGAAAACAGGCGCCAGCCACCTTCCGAGCTTGCCACACGCACCGTCCAAAGAATCTCCAAAACAGCCCCACAATTTCGACGACACCGATAATGGAAACAGCTACGTTGAGTTTGACTTGAGCTCAATTACCCAGCAAACGCGGCATCGCGACAGCGTGAGCCGAGTGCGGGAAACAGTATACTCGCCCGGCATGAATGCGTCCAATACGGAAGTACAAGCTGCAACGACAACGACACCGGCATCGGCCGCAACGCAAGCAGGGGACACACGAGGAGGGGTTGAGCTCAAGCTTGGGCACGCAGAAGAAGAAGAAGAACAAGACTTTTTCAGCTCCACATCCAATTGGAAAGAGATGAAAAAGATTTCGGACATGGATTACTACAACGAAAAGGGCGAGTTGGAGTTTACTTCCAAGTCAGGCAAGGACTTTTTCAACACCAACACCAACAACTTTGGCTATACCAAGATAGACACCGAGGAGCAGGTCAACAAGTATGCCGCGTTGGATGCCAAAACCGACTTTTTGTTCCGAGCCCGGGCCCACGACAAGCGCGAGCCGGAAAAGGCCAACTATGACGAGTTGTTCAAGAGCGAAGACACCGATAGCGAGTATGACGACGACGAGATTGACTCGGGGGAAACGTTGCAGGAAACCAAGAGCATGTTGACCGACTCCCAGAAATTTGCCTACATTGGCATCGCCAAGCTCATCACGGTTGACATGGCCACCGACTTGGCCAAGGTACTGTTTGGCACTTCTGCCCGCGTAGCCAAGCTCTTGAGCAGCGGCCAAAAGAATTTCTCCAACTGGACGCTATACATCATGTCCAAGGTGTATGAGCACTTGGATGTCAAGGGCGAGGAGCAGCAGATGATTGAAAACTTGAGCAAGCACGGGTTGGAAGTCAACGACTTGTCCTCCAGTTTGATGGAGGTGGGGATGGGTGCCACGCTCGACGCCAAAACGGACTTTGCCATTGATGAGGATTTCGATTTGCGGTGGGTGATTATATGCGACATGTTTTTGTTGCTACTAAGCGACGGGTACTACGACGCCCGGTCGCGGTCCCTCCTTATGCGGTTTGCCAAATCCATTGACATTAGCACCTTGGAGGTGTTGCAGTTTGAACGGCGGTTGATTGAGTGCTTGGATATGGAGACCAAGGAAAAGTCGATAGAGAATAAGGACGAGCTTCTCAACGACCGCCTGTTTGTTAAGCAGCAGATCAAAAAGAATAGAAACCGGCGGTTGGCATACATTGGTCTTGCCACGTTGGGCGGGTCTCTCGCCATTGGCCTTTCGGCGGGGTTGTTGGCTCCCGTGATTGGCGCCGGCTTGGCGGCTGGACTAACAACCGTGGGCATCACCGGGACAAGCGGGTTCTTGGCCGGTGTGGGCGGCAGCGCGTTGATCACCACCGGCGGGGTGGCCATTGGCGCCAAGGTTGGGTCAAAGGCGGGGGCCAGGAGGGTGGGCGACGTGCAGACGTTTGAGTTTAAGCCGTTGCACAATAATAAGCGCACAAACTTGATTGTCACCGTTTCCGGGTGGATGAATGGTGAGATGGATGATGTGCGATTGCCATTCTCAACGGTGGACCCGGTGATGGGAGACATGTTTGCCCTCTTGTGGGAGCCCGAGATGTTGCAGTCGATGGGCCAAACCATTGGCATTTTGGCCAGTGAGGCGTTGAGCACATCGGTGCAACAAATCTTGGGCGCCACCATCTTGACCGCGTTGATGTCGGCCATCCAGCTCCCCATGGCATTGTCCAAATTGTCGTACTTGCTAGATAACCCTTGGAACGTTTCGCTTGACCGTGCGTGGAAGGCAGGAAAGATTCTTGCCGACACGATTCTTTCAGGCAACTTGGGCGTGAGGCCCATAACGTTGGTTGGCTTTTCGTTGGGAGCGCGCTTGATTTATTCATGCTTGGTGGAAATGGCCAAGCGAGGCGGGCACGGGTTGATTGAGAATGTTATTATTCTTGGAACCCCCATCTCGGTGCGGATCGACCATTTGGCCCAGGCGCGGTCCGTGGTGAGTGGCCGATTCATTAACGGGTACTCCAAAAAGGATTGGATCTTGGGGTACTTGTTCCGCGCCACTGGTGGCGGTATATCGACGGTGGCGGGGCTACAGCCATTGACCAATGTGTATGGGATTGAAAACATTGATTGCACCGACCTTGTTGAGGGCCACATGTCGTATAGAAAAGCAATCCCCAAGATCCTCAAGCTCGTGGAGTGGGAGTTGTTGTCGGAAGAGTTTGCCGAAATCGAGGAGCCAGACCCGGAACAGGGAGAACGCCACCGGCAGTTGATTTTGGAGTTTGACGAGGCAAGAGCGAAAATGGAGCAGGAAAAGAAGCAGGACGCGCCTCCGCAGGGGTGGCGTAAATGGTTCAAGCCAAAAAAGAGAGACTGGTGGGATATATACGGGCAGCCAAAGACGGAGGACAAAGAAGGTGGGGGAGACCAGAGAGAAGAGTATGATGCAGGGCCGGTGTTTGACGTGGATGCGTTGACCAAAGAAGTCAATGATATTGAAAATTTTGCCGACAAGGAGAAGGACCAGCAGTCTGTTGAGCAGCAACCTAATGTTGCGCCGCCCCCCACACACGGCACATTTACCCTCAACGAGGATGTTGATGATAAGTAGAATACATGTCCCTATCCGGGTAACGTTTTTTTTTTTTTTTTTTTTTCTGCTTCTTTTGTGCGCTCTCTCACCAAAAATTTTCTCCGACTCAAAATTTTTCAAATGGTGTTTTTTAATCAGTGTCAGATATAAGAGCCACTATCGATTTATTCTCCCCTCCAAAATGCCAACCATCCCTGTCGACAAAGAAGATCTCTTCAAGTTGTTGGGTAGATCCTACACTACTGAAGAGTTTGACGAGTTGTGTTTTGAATTCGGTATCGAATTAGACGAGGACACCACTGATGAATGTCAAGGAGACGAGAGACCCCAACTAAAGATTGAAGTCCCTGCCAATAGGTACGACATGTTGTGTATCGAGGGTATTGCACAAGCATTGAACGAGTTCTTGGGCACTGCCGAAGCACCCAAGTACACCTTGAACCCGGCCAAGCCGGCGACTTCGTTGACCATCAAGGAGTCCACCTTCCCCGTGCGCCAGTATGCGGCGTCGGCGATTTTGAGAAACGTTAGCTTTGACGAGAGAACTTATGAGTCTTTTATTGCTTTCCAGGACAAGTTGCACACCAACTTGTGCCGTAACAGAACGTTGGTTGCCATTGGCACCCACGACTTGGACACCTTGAAGGCGCCATTCACCTATGAAGCGTTGGCACCCGAGGATATCAAGTTCAAGCCCTTGAACCAAGAAAAGGAGATGAATGGCAAGGAGTTGATGGAGTTTTACGAAAAGGATAAAAACATTGGCAAGTACTTGAACATTATCCGCGACTCGCCCGTCTACCCCGTCATGCTCGATGCCAACAGGACTGTGGCCTCGCTCCCCCCCATCATCAACTCGGACCACTCCAAGATCACCCTTGCCACCAAGAATGTGTGGATTGATGTTACTGGTACCGACAAGACCAAGACGGAAATTGTCATCAACCAGATTGTCGCCATGTTTTCGCGGTACTGCAAGACGCCATTTGAGATTGAACCCTTGCAGATCATTTCCGAGCACAATGGCGAGTCGCGCATAACGCCCCAGATTGAGCCAAGGGTGGCCAAGGCCGAGACGTCGTACATCAACTCGTGTTTGGGATTGGACTATTCGGGCGCTGAGATTGCCAAGTTGTTGAAGAAGATGTCGTTGGACGCTGCCCCAGCAAAGGACGACAAGGACACGCTCGAGGTCAAGATCCCCATAACCAGGTCGGATGTGTTGCACCAGTGCGATATAATGGAGGATGCCGCCATTGGGTATGGGTACAACAATTTGCAAAAGACCAAACCCAAGAGCGAGAGCTCGGTGGCTGCGCCCTTGCCCGTGAACAAGGTGGCTGACATTATAAGATTGGCCTCTTCTCAAGCGGGGTACTTGGAGGTGATGCCATTGACCTTGTGCTCGCACGACGAGAATTTCAAGTTTTTGAGAACCAAGGACGACGGTACGCGTGCGGTCAAGTTGGAGAACCCCAAGACGGTGGAATACCAAGTTGTTAGAACGACTTTGCTCCCCGGCATCCTCAAGACCATCAAGGAGAATAGAAAGCACTCGTTGCCCATTAGGGTCTTTGAGTGCGGCGACATTGTGTTGAAGAACCCTGAGTTGGAAAGAGGTGCATTCAACCAGCGCAACTGGGCGGCCATTTATGCCGGCAAAACCTCGGGGTTTGAGCTTGTACAGGGTTTGTTGGGCAAGATTATGCAGACAATGAGAACCCCGTGGTTGGAAAAGCCGGCTCAAGACAAGAAAAGAGGGTTTTGGATCGAGGAGGATAAGGAGAACCCCACCTTTTTCCCCGGCAGAGGCGCCAAGATTTTCTTTAGGGCCCAAGACGGAGGCGAGGGCAAACACATTGGTGCCATTGGTGTGTTGCACCCCGAGGTGATGACTGCGTTTGATATCCCATATGCCGCTTCGTCGGTGGAGTTTAATGCTGAAGTGTTCTTGTAGGGGAAAGGGAAAGAGTCAACTACATAGAAGTCCAATAGAGCCCATTCGTTTGCAATCTCCAACAGTAGGGGAGAAGAGTAGAGTAACATAACGTAAGAACAGCATCCCACCAGCAACAACAACAACTTTGCTCCCACACACTACCTTTTTTTTTTTTTTTTTGTTCTGGGTTTGTCTCTCTCTGTCACCGTGAACGACCACCGCACGAGGCAAAAAGATAAATTTCCCTAGACAGCCGAACATCATAGTAGACATATACACACACCTACACCCAGCCCAGGCTTATTATCTGAACGTGCGTCATTACTGTAAGCAGCAGCACAGCCTCCCCCACAACACCACCAACAGAAGTAATAGTCATTATTTGATACCACCCCTTGCGCTATCACATATTCGGCCCCTTACTCCCCCCCTTTTTTTCAATTTACAACTTATACAACTTATATATCAATTGCGGAACCCACTCGCCCCCCCCTCCCCCTCCCGACAACGAAAATAGCAAATAAAACATGACTGGCAGAGGAACCCCATCTAGAGCTTATGACATGATCATGAAGTTGTTGTTAGTCGGCGACTCTGGTGTTGGCAAGTCGTGTATCTTGTTGAGGTTTGTTGAGGACAAGTTCAACCCCTCGTTTATCACCACCATTGGTATCGACTTCAAAATCAGAACCATTGAGAGCAAAGGCAAGAGAATCAAGTTGCAAGTGTGGGACACTGCTGGCCAAGAGCGGTTTAGAACAATCACCACCGCTTACTACCGTGGTGCCATGGGTATTGTTTTGATTTATGACGTTACCGACTCGCGGTCGTTTGAAAATGTGGAAAACTGGTTCCAAACCGTGACGCAACACGCCAACGAAGACGCCCAGATCTTCCTTGTGGGCAACAAGTGCGACGACGACGTCAACAGACAAGTTAGCAAAGAGCAAGGCCAAGAGTTGGCCAGCAAGTTGAACATTCCGTTCCTCGAAGCCAGCGCCAAGAGCAACGAAAACGTCGACTCCATCTTTTACGAGTTGGCGGGGATCATCCAGGACAAGCACGTTGACGAAGCCGCTGGGTCTGGTGGTGGTTCCGGCGGTGTTGATGTTTCGCAAAACGGCAACGGGGTAAAGAACAACTGTTGTTAGACGTGAACCTCTCCGTTTTTTTGTTGCTTTAGTTCAGTGTACTGGCGGCGGGGAGAGATTGCAAAGAGAAGCAGTGTTTGCTTTGCTTTTTTTTTTTCGATATATTCACGCCTCTTGTCATGTTGCTTTATATAAATAACGTGTTGCTTTCCACAATGTGTAGGAGTATTGTACCATGCTTTGCTTTACGTGTTTCTGCATGTTTCAAGCGTGTCTCTGTTTTGCCATGGCTGTTTTTAAATCTTTTTGCCAAAGTAGACCCATTGGTCGTCCAACGGCTTTTCTTCCAACTCTTCCCAGCACTTCAACTTGGCCAACTCGCCCGCCAACTTCAACTCGTCAGCGGCCTGGACAATGACCTCCTCGATCAAACCGCCCCCAATTTTGCTCTCTATGTTTTCAACAATCTCTTCTCCTTCAACAATCTTCAACCTGTTCCTGGTAAGCGTCTCAACAGACTGTCTGTACACCGACTCCTGGGGGAATTCCTTGTGCAACAAGTCAAGCGTCCATTTGTACAACGTAGTCAAGGCCGGCTTGGGGTCCGGGTGCTTGTATAAACCAGTCAACCCGGTGGGGTACCCACTAGCGGCCTTCACCAACACTTGCTTGGTATTTCCCTCCACATCCTTGAGTAGCACTTCCCCCCCGCTCTTCTTGGCTACCGATATAGACTGCCTCAACACTCTTGAAAAGATCATAATCGTCGCTTGGTCCTTGGTTGATGAACTAACTTTTTTTTTTTTTTTTTTTTGCTTGTTTTGTGGGTAAGGGAATTTTCGCGCAAGATGGTTGGTTGGTTGGTTGCTAGAGCTCATAAAGCCATATGCAAGCCATAGAGTTGGGTAAACAGTTATATCTTGTATAAAAATACAAAGGCATGTCATCTAAATCTAAAAGTCGCCACCGCCAAAGTCTCCACCGTCGAAATCGCCACCGCCAAAGTCGCCGTCGTTCATTTGCGCATCTTGGTATCCGTCTTGGTACGCTTCCTCCTGGCCGTTATTGATGGCATCACCCAACAAGAAACCACCAAGCATACCAGCACCAGCACCCAACATCATTGGCATGGCGCCTCCAAAGCCGCCGCCGGTCCGGCCTTGGTTCTGGTATTGCTGCTGGGGGTACCCTTGCTGAGGAGGGTAGCCACCATAGCCTTGTGGAGGGTAGCCACCATAACCTTGTGGAGGGTATCCGCCATAACCTTGCGGAGGGTAGCCGCCGCCATAGCCGCCACCATATCCGCCGCCATAGCCGCCACCATATCCTGGTTGTGGTGGTGGTGGCCCTTGTTGGTATGGTTGTCCATAACTTTTCTGCTGTGGTCGTGGAGGCGCTGGCTGCTGCTTCTGTGGAGGAGGTGCTTGCTTTCTGCTGTTTGAATTGGTGCTGTTGCTGTTGCTGTTGCTGCTAGGCTTATCCCCACTTGTGGGGGAGTATGGCGGTGGCGCAGCAGTCTCCTCGGCTCCAAACTTGGTCCCAGCTGGTGCTTCCCATTGTGACTTTTTCGTCGCAAGGTCAACGTAAAACCATGTCTTGTACTTGTCGTCAAACTTGGCTACCCAGCCGTCGGGTACCTTGGGGGGGTTGGACGAGTCGTCTTTGCTCATTGCGTGTAGTGGATCAAAGAGGTGTGCGTGCGTGTGCGTGTGCGTGTGATTAAAATAGGGGTAACTGAAGTAGTGTGAATGTGGATGGAGTGTGGATAAAGTGGAAAGGAAGGGGGATGGTTAGTGCTTATGTTGAAGGACAACGATCTGTCTTCTTTACTCAACAAGCAATGCTAAATGTGTTGGAATGAGGAGCTGATAAACACAGTGAAAGAGCAAGTGGTTTGAGCCAAGTGTATTGCTATTGAGTGATTTTGTAAAAAAAAAAGGAGGCTTTGTCCAATCTGTGACTTTTACGACATTGTGTGTGGCAATATTTGCGACAACCGCAATAGTCGTGCACTGCACACACTTTCAAACCTCATACCGCTTCAGGAAACAACTCTTGGTAAACTTCATCAAACACCTCAAACACCAAGTGCCGGTTCAAGTTGTCGTTTTGAATCATGCGAAACAACTTCTCAAACGCAAACGATGTGTTTGAGGTGCCAAATATCTTTGAGCAC
This sequence comes from Zhuliangozyma blackwelliae, assembly GCA_030579015.1. NCBI lineage: Eukaryota > Fungi > Ascomycota > Pichiomycetes > Serinales > Debaryomycetaceae > Zhuliangozyma > Zhuliangozyma blackwelliae. The sequence continues at coordinate 46,709 of JAKTZW010000317.1, read as the reverse complement.
GTCTCGTGCATAAATGTGCCCAGCAACACCCTCGCTTCTTGCCGGGTATTGCGTTGCTGGTACAATGTGCGTAGCGCCGGTGGGTCCTTGAATTTGCCATTGGGAAACAATATGTTTTTGAGTCCCGTCAAGAGGTCAAGCACATTCTCTTCTGTTTTCAACTGGGACTCAAACTCGTGCACCTTGTTCTCGATTGTGGTTCCAAACACTTGCTGCAAAATCACCACCAATGCCCTCCCGCGAAGCCAGCTTCGGCTGCCGTGAAGCCGGAACACGGCAATGAGCAAGTCGCATATCGGCTTGACAAACGCCACGCTCTTGGTCGTTAACCCATCGTCAAACTGGTTCAACTCGGTCTCCATCTCGCGGAGGTTCTCCATCACGGCCGAGTCAGCCTCCAAGTTAGCCATTGTGGTTGTCGTTGTTGTTGTAGCTGTCGTTGTCGTTGTAGCTGTTGCTGTTGCTGTCGCTGTCGTCTTCTTCTTTGGCGCGTCCATAAGCCTATTGGACACCCCGCGGTACCACCGGTTCAAAACGTCACCGCCATTGGTATTGGGCTCACTAAGCTGGTTCTTTTTCAAGCTGAAATTCTCCGACGACAAAAAGGACCGAAACGCCTTGTTGGAACACACCTCCGGAATCATAACCAATGCCTTCAAGTACTGCTCCAAAGCATCCTTTCGCATTTCGGCAACTTGTTTCTGCTGAAACTTTAGCACCTGCACCGATTTCTTGGGGAACTTGATCGTAGCCACCACGGGGTACTTCCATTTGAGGTACTCGTGCAACCGGTAAAACTGGCTGAATCTCCGCGCAACAACCCACCCCGCGGTAGTGTTGCTGGGGTCGCCGTTGGCAAACCTTTGCACCTCGATGATGTAGAGCGTAAACTCCCGTCCTCCATGCTCGCTATCATTTATATACGACTGGATCGCGACTCGCGATTTCCCGTACAACGAATTGTCATTCTCCTGGACAATATACTGCTGCTTCTGCAACTCCTTGAACCCAATTTCGCGCATCAACCCCACCTTGGACTTTCTCAAAATCTTTAGCTCCGAGACATTGTTGGTCAATTCGGCTTTGCGGAGCAACGGCTCCAACAACGCCAATTGTTTCTGCAAGTTTTCAACATCTTCGGTAAGTTTGGGAATCTCTTCGGCAAGATTTAGGTTTCCCGGTGCCGCCAATTGTACCTCAGAGTCGCTGTATCCTATGTTTCCAAAGTCCTGCTTGTGGGAATCCAGGTGGAACGAGTCGCAGTCGGTATCGGAATCACTAATGTCGTCAAAGAGTCTGGAGTCTCGGTTGCTGGTGTCCGACTCGTATATCGACGAGTCGAGCAAATCCCGTTTCAACGCGTTCAAGTGGTCGCTACTACTTGTGGTGGATACATCTCGGCCAGTCTCAGAAGTGCTTATAATCTTTGTCAATGCACTCTCAACTGCCAGGATGACCTCGGCTGGTGCTTCTGGTGCTTCTGGTGCTGGTGCTTCTGCTTCTGGTGCTGCTGGTGCTTCTCCTAGTGGTTGTGCTGCTGGTGCTGCTGCGTGGTTATGTTGCACACGTTTGTACAAATCAGACGACACAAAAAACGGCACCTCGAGTTGCATCTGTTTAAACACTTCTCCCTGCTTCTTCATCAAAATGAGGCGACACTGCTGAACAATCTCGGACGACGTTTCCAGACTGCCTAGCAATGATTGGCTCTTTTCATCTAGCTCAATGGCTCCGCTGGCAATGTACCTTTCGTAGATATTCTTTACATCCCCCATTGATGAATACTCCAACGAGAGTGTCAACGGGTCCGATTGGCCATTCACCAGTCCTTCCAATGGCGCCTTTATCGACTCAACCGCTTGCCAAAAGTCAACCAACACGCCCTGGTTGTTGTTTTGGCCGTCCATAAACTGTTTGAAAGCCCGCGTATCTTCTGCATTGGCCAAAATGTGATGGAGGTCCACGTCTTGAGGCTCGGCAGTGGGAGTGCCAGTATTGGCGATTCGCTTTAAGCTATCTTCCAACTGAAACAAAGGCCCTTGAGCGTGCTCCTCCAATGCAGCACGCAACTGCTTCACCTGGTCCCGCCTTCTCAAATTGTCGCCAATGAGCTTGACAATCATCAAATTGTAGAAATCGCTTTCTGTGACCAAGTTGAGCACGTTGCAAAGAATGGTGCACGCCACAATCTCGGTAAGCAATAGGGACCCAATCTCGTTCTGGCTCTCATTGTCGCTAAGGAGGCGCGGTAGTATTGCCCTAATCTTTTGGCGGAGGTACTCCTTGTCGTTTTCTCCGTCGTTTATGGGCACGGCGGGGTGGAGCCGGCCCCGTTTGTAATGGGCCACAATTGCTATTTGAAACTCAGCCGAGTCATACTTGACGTTCCCCGCAGCAGCAGCAACCACCACCTCCTCAGCTTGCAAGTATGCCTGGTAGTGATCCTGGAGCACGGGGATCAATTTGGACACCACCAAGCTGGCATAGTCCACTGTCTCCAACCTAATTTTCAACTGGCGCACCACGTGTCGTAGCTCATGCTTTATTTCGTCCGTCACGAGCTTTGAGGGTGAGATTTCCGAGTACCACCCCTCGATAAACTCCTGGACCACAAGGTCAATCAACTGCTCCAACGTCTCAGACACAAGAAACGACTCCTTGAAGACGGGCTCTGGCTGGGGTTTGGCGGTAAAGTACAGAGATTCCTCGTTCCATTGGTCCGGCAATGTGAACTGAAACCGGTACGGGCGCTGTGGTTTGGGTCTTGGCTTGGTGGCTGAGAAACGGATCAGGTAGTATAGCACGGTGGTGCAGGGGATGAGGATGCCAATCAAAAGTGAAATCCAAAAGTTGCTTCTGCTATATGCATAGTGTAGAACGGCCAATCCTAGTAGGCACCATCCTGTGCCGTTCAATGTCGGCATATGTGGTGTGGTACAGTGTGTAGTGTGGTGGTGTAAAGCTGTGTTTGTTTTTCTTTTGCTTTTTCGTGTGGTGTTTTCGATCATTATGATGAAATATAAAATCTATTATGCTCTACTACTTGGTTTCCCTAGTTGTCTTCTTCTTCTTCTTGTTCTTGTTGTTCTTTTCCTTATCACCCAGCTCATCACCGCTGTCTCGTTTTCGTTTCTTGTCCAACTTGGTGGTTTTATTCACATCAAGTTCCTTTGCAGCCAGAACTTTCTTTTTCTTTTTCACTTTGGTGGAACCATCCACTTCTGGCACATCTTTGCTCTTGGGTAAACGAGTGGGTGTTTTATCCTTTGTAGGCTTGCTAATCTTTCCCTTTTCCTTCTTTTCTTTCTTCCCCTTTTCCTTCTTTTCTTTCTTCCCCTTTTCCTTCTTTTCCTTCTTTTCCTTCTTTTCCTTCTTCTCCTTATCCTTCTTCTCTTTCATCTCTTTCTTCCGCTTCCCCTTCTCCCCCTCCTTAGTTCTATTCTCAGTCTCTTCTGTTATCCTCGCCATCGCTTTTATTGCCTCAGATGAGCGGATCTCAACATGCTTTTGCTTGGTGTGTTCAGTCTTGCCAACTGTCCCCGCTAGTCCTTCTCCCCGAACAAACATTCTGTATAAAGGGCTCATCCTCTTTCTCACGCTGCTCATGACTAGTTCCTCGTTCTGCTCAAACAGGACGGCGCCATCTTTCTTGTTCACTTCCAAGTTCTTTAGCTGCCCATCGAATAGCTTTTCCCACCACATATCGGTGCTGTTGGCATCGTGCCCAAGACCCTTGGTATCCTTTTTATGCTTGACAAGTATTGGCTTTTTCAAACCTCCCTTCTTCAACGGCTGGCCCTCCTGCCATCCGTACGACTGGAGATATACCCTGGCATCCATGTTGTGGTTGTAGATGGGATGTCCTTCCCAAAAAAAAAAAAAAAAAAAAAAAA
>JAKTZW010000317.1:0-42716 GCA_030579015.1 Zhuliangozyma blackwelliae | reverse complement strand
ATGAGGCATTGCTCAAAGACAATCGATACGTTGAAGAGTACTATGATAAGCTACTAGATCTATACCACGTTTCAGCAAACTACAGAAAGCTGCATGAGATTTACCAGCAGAAACTAAACTGGTTCAGGCTAGCCCCGCACGAAATCAACAACTGGTTGCTGGACTTGCAACTCGTTGAGGATACGCCGAGCAGAATCGATCTAGAAATGGAGTTTTACGAATTAGTGGTGCAAAAGTATCCGTCATCGGCAGTTTGGAAAAGGTACCTCGAGTTTATCAAGAACTTTCAAGACACGCTAGACCAGGACCACTACAGCAACGCCATTGCACGCGCGGTTGAGGCTACCAAGTACGATTTCGCCAATTTCATGGATATCTGGCACATCCAAGTAGAGTACTACACCAGCCAGTATCGAAGCACAGAATTGCCCAATGCGTGGGAAGTGCTCGTGGGAGTTTATATGGCGGGTGTGTCGTGTAACCATGCGGGCTTGGACGAGTGCTTTAGCCAGTTTTCAACGTTGGTGTCGACATATGACCCGGACAATTACGATACCAGGATGAAGGCGGCAAACAAGGCGTACACAAATACAAAGAGAAACCAGATCCATTACGAGAGCCACGAGTTGAATGTGAAGCGTTCCCCCAATGACCCCCAAACTTGGATTCAATACATTGAAAGCGTGTGGAAATATTCCAAAACCAAGGATGCAAACCAGGTGATGCAAATCTTTCAGCGCTCCGTTCGCGGCACCGCCGAGTGGCAACCGGTTTGGAAAACCGTCATTTCGATTTTGCACAAACACAAGTCGTACCCCCGGTGGAGGATAAGAGAGTTTCTCCGAAGCTTTGTGAATGCGTATCCCGCGTCGTGTGGCGCGTATGCGGAATATATACGAAGCATGGAAAAAGAGAATTTGGACGAGTTTTGTGCTATTGAAGATCGACTCAAAAGAACGGGGTTGAAGGAGCATTCGCCCTACCACGAGTGGAAAGAGTTGGCGATGGCAGTTATAGCCATGCGGTACGAGCTTGTAAAGAGCAAAGCCACGAAAAAGGTGGAGGAGGAGTTGCACGATAGGATGTATGAGTACTTTGCATGGGCGGTGGAACAGAAACAGGATCCATTGTTTACAATCGAGAAATTGGTGATCAATTTGTTTCTCGCACTTGGGGTGGACCACGATAACCCAGATGGGCCTTATGCTTTGGTGAATGTATTGTTAAAGGAGTATAGCGACCAAGCCGATGTATGGGTGTGGGGGGTCAATTGCATGAAATCGGCCACGGATGCAAAGGGGGTCAGGTCGCTTTATAAGCAGGGATTATCGTTTGCCGGCGACATGGAGTACCCAGAAAAGTTGATTGACGACTGGTTGATATTTGAGCAAGTACATGGTGATATTCAAACTTTCCGAGATGCCGTTGCTGCATGCGATGCTGCAAGGAAAGTGGTATCAGAGGCACGGGAGGAACCGAAAGCACAGGATGCTGAAGTTGCCACCAAAAACAGGAAAAGAAAGCATGGCCAGGGTATAGAAGAAGAGGAAGAGGAAGAGGAAGAGGAAGAGGAAGAGGAGGAGAAGAAGAATAGGAAAAAGCCCGCAAGTGAAAATCCACCAGCCACAAGATCAAGAGAGGATTTCACGGTTCAAGTTTCTGGAGTGCCCCATGACGTGTCCGTTGACAATGTCAAGGAATTGTTTCACGACTGTGGCGATATTCGAAATGTATCCATTGTCACTGCCAGGGGATCAACGCAGGCCATAGTCGAGTTTGTGGACGAGCAGGGAGTGTTTGCAGCATTGACCAAGACACACAAGCGGTTCGGGGACACGCAGTTGCAAGTCACTCGCCTCGAGCAAACGACTCTATTTGTCAACAACTACCCCACCACGTACTCGCAAGAAAATGTGCGGCAAAAGTTTGCCAAAGTTGGGCCGTTGGTGGACATAAGGTTCCCGCACCAGCACGGCGACAAGTTTAAGCGCTTTTGCTATGTCCAGTATGTTACGGCAGAAGATTCTAGAAAGGCGGTTGTGTTGTTTAATGGGGAAAAGTACAACGACGAGACCTTGGGCCGGGAGTGTCAGTGGGAGGTGACCGTGTCGCAGCCACGGGAGAAGAAGGACCGGTCGACGCCAATATCGGAGAGGAAAGTGAGGGTTAACAACTTGTCGTTTGGCGTGACTGAAGCCAAGCTCAAAGAGGTGTTGCAGGTGGAGATTGACCTGGTAGTGTTTCCAAAAGTCCATGGACAGGGAAGTAGCAACCATAACAACCACAACCACAACAATGGAGTGGCGATTGTTGTGTTGAGACACGTGGACGACATTGAAAAGGCGCTTGCATTGGATGGAGCTGAAATCGAAGGGAGAAAGATTGCTGTGCAAAAGCAGTATGCCAAGCACCACCGGTTTATCCCCAACGACTTTGACGAGGTCAAGACAATTGGGCTCAAGAATGTCGACACCTCGTTGAATGTCAATGATATCCGAAACGCTCTTTCAAAGTTTGGCTTGGTTGAAAAGGTTTTGCTTCTTCCCGAGACTGAAAAGGCGTTGGTGGAGTTTAAGAATGCGGCAGATTCCGGCAAGGCCACGCTTTCGGAAAAGTATATAGAGTTGGGCAGCTCCAAGGCCGAAATCACCACCAAGGCCGACTGTTTATCCAAGCCGGTGCCCCCAGCACGAGGCAGAATGGTTCCAGTATCGGTTGCACGACGTAGGGCAAAAAAATAGTTGATATAGATCTGGTTGAGGGCACACTACCCTTTGGGAAAACACTGAAAAAAAATTTTTTTTTTTCTTTTTTTTTCAATCTTCTTGACTCACAACAACCCTCACACTCTCTCCCCCATATACAGCAGTTACACCATAGCACCACCATGAGCGGAGCTGTTCAGTTTGAAAACACGTTTCGTAGAGATGCGTTGATTGAGATTGAGAAAAAGTACCAAAAGATATGGGCTGACGATAAGCTTTTCGAGGTTGACGCCCCCACGTTTGAAGAGGTCCCCATTGAAGATGTCGAAGAGGTGCAGAGACAGCACCCCAAATACTTTGCAACCATGGCCTACCCCTACATGAACGGTGTTCTCCATGCCGGCCACGCCTTCACCTTGTCCAAGGTTGAGTTTGCCACCGGGTTTGCCAGAATGAATGGCAAGAGAGCGCTCTTCCCCTTGGGGTTCCACTGCACCGGTATGCCCATCAAGTCTGCTGCCGATAAGATCAAGCGGGAGGTGGAGTTGTTTGGCAAGGACTTTAGCGGCGCTCCCGCCGAAGACGAGGACGACGAAGTTAAGGAAGAGGCGCCAAGAAAGAGAGAAGACGTCACCAAGTTCTCGTCCAAAAAGTCCAAGGCTGCGGCCAAGCACGGCAGAGCCAAGTTCCAGTTTGAAATCATGCTACAGTTGGGTATCCCCAGAGAAGATGTGGCCCAGTTTGCCGACCCGGACCACTGGTTGCGGTTCTTTCCTGCGTTGTGCCAGCGTGATGTTACCAACTTTGGCGCCAGAGTTGACTGGAGACGTTCGATGGTCACCACGGATGCCAACCCGTACTACGACGCGTTTGTGCGCTGGCAAATCAACAGATTGAGAGACTGTGGCAAGATCAAGTTTGGCGAAAGGTTCACCATCTACTCTGAAAAGGACGGCCAAGCGTGCTTGGACCACGACAGACAGTCGGGCGAGGGGGTGGTGCCCCAGGAGTACACCGGCATCAAGATTGCCGTCACCGAGCCCGCCCCCCAGGCCAAGGAGATTTTCGACCAAGCTGGGTTGAGCGGCAAAAGGGTCTTTTTGGTGGCTGCCACCCTTAGACCCGAAACCATGTACGGCCAGTCGTGCTGCTTTGTGTCGCCCAAGATTGAGTATGGTGTTTTTGACGCTGGCAACGACGAGTACTACATCTGTACCGAAAGAGCATTTAAGAACATGTCGTTCCAGAACTTGACCCCGCAGAGAGGATACTACAAGCCTGTTGTCACCGTGAGCGGCAAGGCATTGGTGGGGTCCAAGATTGACGCGCCCTTGTCGGTTTTGAAGGACTTGAGAGTGTTGCCCATGGAAACCGTTTTGGCCACCAAGGGCACGGGTGTCGTTACCTGCGTTCCATCCGACTCCCCCGACGACTACATCACCACCAAGGACTTGGCCAACAAGCCCGAGTACTATGGCATTGAGCGCGACTGGGTCAAGACCGATATTGTTGCCATTGTGCGCACCGAAAAGTACGGCGACAAGTGTGCCGAATTCTTGGTGAACGACTTGAAGATTCAGTCGCCCAAGGATGCCGTCCAGTTGGCCAAGGCCAAGGAGTTGGCATACAAGGAGGGCTTTTACAACGGTAAGTTGATTATCGGCAAGTATGCGGGCCAAAAGGTTGAAGAAGCCAAGCCGAAGGTGAGGGCCGACTTGATTGCCAGCGGCGATGCCTTTTCGTACTCTGAACCGGAATCGCAAGTGGTGTCGCGGTCGGGGGATGACTGTTGTGTTTCGTTGGAGGACCAGTGGTACTTGGACTATGGTGAAGAAGTTTGGTTGGGCGAGGCGTTGGGGTGCTTGAAGAATATGCAAACGTTTGCCCCCGAGACCAGGCACGGGTTTGAGGGTGTGTTTGCCTGGATGAAGAACTGGGCCGTCACTAGAAAGTTTGGGTTGGGCACCAAGTTGCCATGGGACCACCAGTACTTGGTTGAGTCCTTGTCTGACTCTACTGTCTACATGGCATACTACACCATCGATAGATTCTTGCACTCGGACTATTACGGAGCCAAGCCCGGGAAGTTTGACATCAAGCCGGAGCAGTTGACCGACGAGGTGTTTGACTTTATCTTTTGCCGTCGTCAAGACGTCAAGACCGACATTCCATTGGCTGAGTTGAAGGAGATGAGAAGAGAGTTTGAGTACTTTTACCCCTTGGACGTTAGAGTGTCGGGTAAGGATTTGATTCCTAACCATTTGACGTTTTTCATCTACACGCACGTTGCATTGTTCCCTCCCAGGTTTTGGCCCCGGGGAGTTCGTGCCAATGGCCACTTGATGTTGAACAATGCCAAGATGTCCAAGTCTACCGGTAACTTTATGACGTTGGAGCAGATGGTGGAAAAGTTTGGTGCCGATGCCGCCAGAATTGCCATGGCCGATGCCGGCGACACCGTTGAAGACGCCAACTTTGACGAGTCCAACGCCAATGCTGCAATCTTGAGATTGACCACGTTGAAGGACTGGTGCGAGGAGGAGATGAAGAACCAGGACAAGTTGAGAACCGGGGCTTTTGACCAGTTTTTCGATGCTGCGTTTGAGAATGAGTTGAACAATTTGGTGGAGGAGACGTTTGCGCGCTATACCGAGTCCAACTATAGGGCGGCATTGAAGACGGGGTTGTTTGACTTGCAGACCGCTAGGGACTACTACAGAGAGTCGGTGGCGTCGTCTATTGGCATGCACCGGGACTTGGTGTTGAAGTACATTGAGACCCAGGCGTTGATGCTTGCTCCTATTGCCCCTCACTTTGCCGAGTACTTGTACCGCGAAGTGTTGGGCAAGCAAGGGTCGGTGCAAACCGCCAGATTCCCCAGGGCATCCAAGCCCGTGTCCAAGCCCATTTTGGACGCGTTGCAGTATGTCAAGTTGTTGGCCAGGGCAATTAGAGAAACCGAGGCCAGTGCCGTCAAGCTCAAGAAGGGCAAGGCCGACGTTGACGTTGGCAAGCCGGCCAAGTTGACCATTCTCTTGGCCAACACGTTTCCGGAATGGCAGGAAAACTACATTGACTTGGTGAGGGAGTTGTTTGAGCAACAACAGTTGGACGACAACAAGACGATCAAGGCCAAGGTTGGCAAGGATATGAAGCGGGCCATGCCATTTATCTCTCTGTTGAAGCAGAGATTGCAGTCGGAAGAGCCCGCTGTTGTTTTCAACAGAAAGTTGACATTCAACGAGGCGGAAACGGTCAAGAATGTGTTTGACAATATCAAAAGAGCGCCTCACCAAGTCAAGGTGCAAGAGATTGAAATCATCAGCTTTGACAATGGCGCCAAGGTTGGTCGCAACATCTTTACTGGCGAGGAAGTGCCCATTACGATTACCGGCAAGGTCATTGACGCGGCGGTGCCGGGCGAACCCGGCATCATCATCAAGAACATTGAATAGGTTGGTGTATAGTGGTGGAAACAGTGTAATTAGAACCACATCCACGTCGTGAATAAAACAGGTTCTGTTGATCCTCACCTCTCCCTGCGTATACTCTCCTCCTTCTCCTTCTCTTCTCCTGCTCTCCTCATGCTCTCCATCTCCCGCAGTAGAAAATTTTTCCTTTGCTTTCGATTTTGAAATTGACAAACTTCTTCTCCTCCCGCTCCCCCCCAAAAAAAATCTTCTTCTCCAAAGGGGAAGAAAGGGAATACAAAACAAAAAAAACAACAAAAACAACAACAAAGGAGCAGCAGCAGCAATCTGACAGAGCCTTCCCCCCCCCCCCCCCCCTAGCATCTGCCAACCCAGCCTGTATCCTCTATCATACTTTGTTATACTCCATCCACAGCATCCAGTATAGAATAGAGCTGGCTAGATAGTACTCAGTTTGAGAGAGAGAGAGTTTTACTTTACCACCACAACGAGATAAAAAAGTACCCATTTGTGACCTTGTCAGCAAAGCCCATCTTTATCCAACATCCCTCCTCCTCCCCACCGCCCCACAACCATAGTGTATACCCCTTTACCCCTTTTACCCCGCCGCAAATATGGACGATTTCAATTTCCCCTTGCGTGGTCAAGTTGCCAAGTACGACTGCAAGCTAAGCAACCCCAACGGGAAGCTATCGGATGTATGGCTACATAAAGTGCAGCGGCTCTCACTCCAGAGCAACACGGGGTCCATCCCCCGCGAATCCAGAAAGAGAAACAACAATGAGGAAGATGAGTATGAGGATAGTATGGTTTCTTGTGACGAGGTGGTTAGCGATACCGACAATAGCGTGTCTTCTATGGCGCACAGTTATAGAAACTCGGCACACCACCCGCCAAAGAGAAGAATGACGACTAATTTGGGTGAGCTGAACCTGGCGGTATCATATCAGATGGACTCGCCAGGGAGCTTGAGCAACGTGCCGACACACCAGCTGAACCAGCACCAACACCAGCACCAGCTGCATCAGGCGCAACAGCAACCACCGTCGCCACCGCAACACCAGCATCAGGAAGGGCAAGAACAGGTGCACCAGCAAGTACCACAGCATCGCCATAGAAGTGCAGCGATAAACTCGCCTGGTCAGACGCCAATCTCTGACATTGAAGAGGACTCTATACAGCAGCTCCCATTACCCTCGCCCAGCGCATCGCCGGTGCAACTGGATAACGAGACGCCCACTCCAAACACATTGTCGCGGAAACTACAGGCCGACACTATCGAGAGCATTTTGGCCACCACCCCCACCACTCAGGCTGAGCTTATGGAAACCATGGGCAGCTTGTTTCAGTTTTTTAACGAATCGAACCGCAACCATTTGATTTTCAGGTTGTTGCAGCAGGTGGACCGCTCCTCTTTGAGTACATTTAGCGGGTTGCTCTACAACTCGTTGAAGCGCGATTTGATTAGCAACTTGCCCTTGGAGATCACCATGAAGATTTTGTCGTATTTGGACCACCAGACATTGCTCTCGCTATCGAGAGTGTGCAAAAAGTGGTTTGAGATTATCAACAACCCCGCGCTTTGGACAGCGTTGCTCAAGAAGGATAAGCTCGTCACGTCGGATGAAGCGATTGAGAAGGAGTTGCGGGCACCCGAGCAGTTGGTTCGCGAGTGGTGCAACTTGCCCGGCACAAATGCGGCCCAAGTTTTGTACAAGAAACGCGCCATTATTGTTAGCCGGTGGATGGACCCCAACTATGAGCCCAAGCGGGTAAGCGTTACTGGGCACGGCAACAAGGTGGTGACTTGCTTGCAGCACGACGACGAAAAGATTGTCACTGGCGTTGACGACAAGTGCATCCTCATCTACTCCACCAAGACGGGCCAGTTGATGAAGGTGCTCGAGGGCCACGAGGGAGGAGTTTGGGCGTTGAAGTACACGGGAAACACATTGGTGACGGGATCCACCGACCGCACGGTGCGGGTGTGGAACATGAAGACTGGCAAGTGCACCCACATTTTCAAGGGCCACACTTCCACCATTAGATGCTTGGACATTATCCACCCCACGCCCATAGGCAAGGACGCCAACGGCCAGGATATTGTGTTTCCCCAGTACCCGTTGTTGGTTACGGGTTCGCGCGACCACAATATCCACGTGTGGCGCTTGCCCTTGGCTGGGGACAACAACGACAACAACGACGACGACGACATTAGCGCGCCCCCGTTTGAGACGCACGAGTCGAATAACCCGTACTTGATTGCCGTGTTGTCGGGCCACACCCAGTCGGTGCGGTCCATTAGCGGGTACGGCAACATTATAATATCGGGGTCGTATGACTCGACCGTGCGGGTGTGGGACTTGCTCGACAATGGCAACTGCAAGCACGTGTTGATGGGCCACACCGACCGGGTGTATTCTACGGCGATGGACTTTGCCACCAAGACCTGCTTTAGCGGCTCGATGGACTCCAACATTATCATTTGGAACTTTGAAACTGGAGCGATGCTCAAGCAGCTCCAGGGCCACTCGTCGCTTGTGGGGCTACTAGATTTGGTTGATGGCGTGTTGGTGTCTGCCGCTGCCGACGCCACGTTGCGAGTGTGGGATCCGCGCACGGGAGAGTTGATGAGCAAGCTCAAGGGCCACAATGCGGCCATCACCTGTTTTGAGCACGACGGGCTAAGAGTGGTTAGTGGGAGCGAAAAGATGTTGAAGCTCTGGGACGTGAAGCGGGGCCAGTTTGCGCGCGACTTGTTGACCGACGTGACGGGCGGTATCTGGCAGGTGCGGATCGACTATAGGAGGTGTGTTGCCGCTGTGCAGAGGGTGAACAATGATGAAGAGGGGGAGACGTTTATTGAAATCCTCGACTTTAGCGAGCCCATGTATAAGTAAAGAGAAAAGAAATAAAGAAGTAAGGAGATAAAGAGCCATCAAGAAGAGCCATCAAGGATGGGTTTATTCATTTATAAGGTATAGCTTCCGCAATTTATGCAATCTTTCCAACCCGTCATTGGCATTGCCGCCGGTGCGGCGCTTTCTGGGCGTTTCAATCACGGCATTGTTGTTTATCCACTCGCCGTTGGTGCCCATATACTGGCCTGATTGCGCCACTAGGCTCACATAGTATTCATGCAAGTCATTGTGCAAATGGCTGCACCATGGCTTGTGGTCGCGGCACGCGTTGAATTTGGTGGTTTCTGAATCCGGGTCAAACACATCTCTTTGATGGCTGGTGGCGATGGGGTACTGCACCGGCGTGAGCACTTTACTCTGCGACAATTTCACCGGGTGGGATGTACTGGAGGTGGAGCTGTTGTTGTTGTTGTTGTTGTTGAGAAACACTCGCGAGTTGCACATGTTGCAGCTCATCACGAGAATCACGTCGTTGGCATACGACTGGACATTCAAGGACCATCCCCAGATGGCCAAATGGTAAAACCACACGGGTGTGTATTCGAGCATGGTTATAAAGTTTTCCTTATTCTCTTTGAAATATCGATTGAGGAGCCATTGGTTGGAGATGGAGGAGATATTCACCTGTTGCTGTGGGTCGACGGAGGAGATATTCACCTGTTGCTGCGGGTCAATTGTGTCGATGGAGTCCGAGTATTCCTGGAGGGTGAGACTATTGTCAATCAAGTTTTTGAGCGCCTTGAGGTATTCGCGCAAAAGAAATTCGTTGGTTTGCGGGAGGTACTGGCGTAGATAGTATATGCCCTCGAGCGGAGTTTCAAAGTTTCGCCACAAACAAGACGAGCCATGTGCCGTTGTTTCCACTTGATCGATATATGTCTCAACCAATTTTTGATGGAATGATTCGTCATAAACATTGCCGCTGAGAAAGTTGGTGTCAAAGGGTGACACTTCCTTCAACCCGCTTTGGAACCGTAGTGTCAACTGCTGGTTGCAGTTGGTGCACATCAAGTGGTTCCTACAATCGTTTGTCCCAAACGAAACACACTTCCACCCGTTTCGAGCGCATTTAAGCTCGTTCAAGTCGTGGTACCCATCGCCCTCAACCTGAAAATTCAACGCATTATACGTCTTGAGCCGCTGTAGGAGCAAGTCCAAACTATAGGGGTCAAACACGGTCATTTTGGCATGGATCTTGTCGATCCACTTTGTGTTGAGTTTGGATTTGTGGTAGGTATAGTGGTTCTTTTGCTTTATTCGTTGAAAGTACTGGATATCGGGGTGGCTAGAATGGGCAGCTGTGGCGGGGGCTGGCGTGGTGTATGTCTCGTGGGTCGGGGCCAGTAGAACGTTGAGGCAGTCCTGTAGCACTTGCGGGGTGCTATCCATGGTAAACACCGGCTCGTCCATTTTCGAAAACGCCTTCTTTTTGGAGGGTGGGGGGAGGGGAAACTACGCTACTATGGCTGTTAAAATTACTGTGGTGTTGGAGAAAAAGATTAGCCAGAAAGAAAAAAAGTAAAAAAAAAATAGATGAGGCGCTCATTTCACAATGCAAAAACAAACAAACGGAAATACCAGTCACGTGACTCACTCAACTTTTTCCCTCCACACGACCAATGACGATTTTTCACCATCAAAAAAATTTATCTACTCAACAACCAGCGGCACCTTCCACAGAGACATACCTTCTAAAGAACACTTTCCAAAAATGTCTAAGCGGCCAGTATTGGAAGAAGTCGATGAAGATGACATTGACAATATGGACTTGGATATTGCCCAATTTGATCCATCGCTAAGCACCCCCGTGGCCCCCGCCATCCCGCAACCGCACATTGTACGGTCTCAGGATTCGGAGCCACCTTTGTTCCCCAACATCCCCCTCCAGCAACTACCACCGCCACAGCAACCGGGCCGGCAACCAGTACAGCAAAAGAGCAATATACTCGACCCCAGCAAATTCTCTCAAGAGGAGAAGGAACAGTTTCAAAAGTTTCAAATCATATACCCTTGCTACTTTGACATAAATCGAACCCACAAGCAGGGCAGGAGAGTGAGCATCGACCGGGCGGTGGAGAACCCGCTTGCCAAGACGATATCGGATGCGTGTCGCGTGTTTGCCTTGCCGGTGTTGTTGGAGTTGGACAAGTCGCACCCGCAAGACTTTGGCAATCCAGGACGAGTGCGGGTGATGCTCAAGGACGACGCTGCCCATGGGGGCCGTCCCATTGACAACAAGATTACTACAAAGAGACATTTGTTCAACAAGATCGCCGACTATTTGGCCAACCACCCCACGACGTTGGAAAGCATTGGGAAAAAGAGCGGCATTGCCTTGCCGGCCGAGTTGCAGCAAAACTTTACCCCGGAGGAGATCCCCAAGGTTAAAAAGTTCAAGATGAATACGATTGTGCCCATCCATTCGCCATTCACGTTGAAGCACCCCATGACAAGGGCGATTTACGACCCTGAACCGGAATTGCCCGAACAAGCCAAGGCGGCGGTCCCCAAGATCCCCAAGAAGAAGGTTATGAAAATCAGAGGCTAGCAATGTTACAAATGAAATGAAATGAAATTGCATTACATTACACTGTATTATATTACATTACATCACGCCCCGTATTTACTTCTGTAGTCCTCAATCGAAGCCAAGTCCGAGTCGCTAATCTTTCCCTTCAAGATGGTAATTACCTCGCTCAAACTAACAATTGACAAAATGGGTATGCCATACCTCTCGGAAACCGCTTGGGTGGCAGAAATCTTGGAGGTGGCGGTGGTTTCTTGTCTGTCCAAGGCAATGATGCATCCAACGACTTTTCCGTGCTCGTTGCCAATAATCTCAAATGCCTCATTGATGGCGGTACCGGCAGTGATGACATCATCAATAATCAACACCCGCTTGTCCTGTAATGCCGTCCCAACAATGCTGCCGCCCTCGCCGTGGTCCTTCTTTTCCTTTCTGTTGAAAGCATAGCCCGCTTGGGCATAGTTTTCCGGGTCGAGCTCGGCGAGCTTGGCAATGGTGATGGCAGCCAATGGGATCCCCTTGTATGCGGGGCCAAACAAGACGTCAAACTGGATCCCGCTGGCGATTATGGCTTGGGCATAGGCGGTGGCGAGGCTTGAGAGGAGTTTGCCGGTGCTGAAAAAGCCCAAGTTGAAAAAATAGGGCGATTGGCGACCGGATTTCAAGGTGAATTGGCCGAATTTGAGGGCTTGGGATTCAAGGGCAAGCTGCAAAAAGGACGATTTGTAGGACATTGGGTGGTGGTGGTAAAGCACCAAGGGGAGAGATGTTTTAGATGGTTGGAAAAAAAAAAAAAGACCAGAGAAAAAAAAGGTCAGGGGAAGAGGTCGTGTGAGATGCAGAAAGAAGCCCCAACGCGGCTGCGAAAGGGGCAGTGACCAGTGACCAGTGGTCCCCCTGCTTCATTGGCCCTGTAAAGTAGTCAACTCTCATAGGGTCTCCAAAAAAATGTGGACCAAGTACTTTGTAGGATTTCCAGTAGCTTTTAGTGGCAACACGTCTATGAAAATTTTTTTATAAAAATTTACAGAGATGTTGGACAAATGGGAGTATAGTAGATGAGAGGGACTATGGGGTTGAGGGATTTTCATGCTCCCCCCCCCTCCCCCTCCACTTGGTGAAACACCCCTTGGTGGTGGCTACAACAACAACGTGCCCCACCAGTCTAACAAGAAAGAACAACAATAGTCACACCCATACACACACACACACAACTATAGCTCCTTACAACTAACAAAAGCACCACCACCACCACAACAAGAATAAATCCCTCACACCGCTCACATGCGCCTTCCCCTCCGCCTGCTTGGAGAGCAGAAAGTCTTTTTTCTCTTTCTTCAGCGCAAGCGCAAAATAAGAATGAAAGGGCTGGGTGGGATTTCACTAAATCTACGAACAAAAAAAAATACCGCATAGTTAACACACACCCCAGCCACCCAGCCACTTGGCCACTCTATACTTCCTCCCCCCTATTGACGATTGGCGACGTCATGGAGTGAATGCTGATCTCTCAATGGGCAAGTACACGTACTTCCCAAATCAGTCTTTTTTCCTCTTCTGCGTCTTTGTGTCGTGAGGGATTTTTGTACTTTTTTTTTTTTCTTCTTTCGCCTTTGATTTTTTTTTTGCAGCTAACGCGAGAGGAAGTGGTGGTGGAGGTAGTGGAAGTGGTGGTGGAAATTGTGGGAATGGTAATGGAGATTAACGAGGAGGAGGGGGGAGGAGGAAAAGGGTAAATTGGCAAGGAGACAGGACACGAGTTGTCTAATGAAATTAATACCGCAACTCACCACCGTTTGATCGAACGGCTCCGTATCCCCGTAGCCCCACTTTCAGATTAATTGATGGTTATATATATGGTGGTATATAAACTGGATAGAAAAGTAGCACCTTCTAAACTGTCAACCAAGAAGAACAAAAACAGTTTATCAACCACACCAGTATGGGATCAATCTACCCGGAAAGCACCGTGTCCAAGCTCGACAAAGAGTCCTCGATCCAGTTTAACGAGAGTGAGTTGGAAGAGCAACAAGAACGCGGCCGTTCAACCAGGAGAAGATTCTCCATCCACTCCCGCTCGAGCTCCGCCAACAACATCTTCCCCATTCCTGAAAAGGCCGAACCCCGTGTGGTTCTCCCCACCCTCTTCAAAACCATCTCCCACAAGATTGACCTTGAAAACAATGCTCCAGAAAAGAACCACTCTAGTCATGAGACCCGGTTCAGCGGGTACACTTTCCACACCGATGCCGTTGACGCTATTGCCGATAGGTTCCAAACCCACTTGATCCATGGTTTGAGCGGGTACCAGCACCAGCTGAACTTGAAATCGTATGGCGCCAACGTCCAGACCAAACCCCCCAGCGGCCTCTTTATGCGCATCTTTATGTACTTTTTCGGCGGGTTTGGTATCTTGTTGTTTGTGGGCGGCATCTTGTGCATCATTTGCTGGAAACCATTGGGCGACCCCCCCGCGGTGGCAAACTTGGTGCTTGGTGTCATTTTGCTCATTGTGTTTCTTATCCAGGCCGTGTTCAATTTCATCCAGGACTATTCCAGTTCCCGGGTGATGCAGTCGATCCACGAAATGGTGGC
Source organism: Zhuliangozyma blackwelliae (assembly GCA_030579015.1). Classification (NCBI taxonomy): domain Eukaryota; kingdom Fungi; phylum Ascomycota; class Pichiomycetes; order Serinales; family Debaryomycetaceae; genus Zhuliangozyma; species Zhuliangozyma blackwelliae. Next base: position 28,537 of record JAKTZW010000317.1, on the reverse strand, counting down.
TAGTGAGTGTATGGTGATTCGTGATGGCAAACTCACCAAGGTTGAATCCAAGGACCTTGTCCCCGGAGATTTGGTGAAAATCTCGGCTGGCGCCAAGATCCCCGCCGATTTAAGAATCATTAGCAACTCGCCCGACTTGTCGTTTGACAGAGCCATTTTGACCGGTGAATCAAAGCCAATTATCGCTTCCCCCTTTAGCGACCCCGTGGGCTCAAACTACTTGGAGTCGTCGTGTATCGGCATGCAGGGAACCTTTTGTCTCAATGGTACCGGCCACGGTATTGTTGTATCCACGGGTGACAATACCATTTTTGGGTCCATCGCCAAGCTTACGGCAAAACCCAAGTCGGGATTGTCGCCATTGCAGTATGAAATTGTCCGCTTTGTGTTGATGATCTCGGGCATCATCTTGTTCTTGATCATCTTGGTGATTATCGTTTGGTGTGCGTGGTTGCACCGCGACTACCCCGACTGGATCAATGTGGCCAACTTGATTGTTTCCATTGTCAGTTTTGCCGTTGCCTGTATCCCGGAATCGTTGCCCGTGTCCATTGCGTTTGTGTTGCTCTTGACGGCTTCAAAGATGAAGGAGAACCATATTTTGGTCAAGTCGTTGCACATGTGTGGCACATTGGCATCGTGCAGCGTCTTGTGCTTTGACAAGACGGGTACCTTGACCCAAAACAATATGAAGGTGGTGATGACGTGTTTGGGCGACGAGGTTTATGAGAATGAAGGCGACGAACAAGAAAACCAGCTCGAGGCCACAACCGCCGCCAACCACTTGTTCACCATTGGTGCCGTGTGCAACGAAAGTTCGCTCGTCAATGGCGCCGCTATTGGAGGAAACGCCACCGACAGGGCCATCATCAACTTTGTCGAGTCCCACGTCAAGACGGAAACCATCAAGGATAAATGGGTGCGGCAATTGGACGTGCCCTTCAACTCCAAGGACAAGTATATGCTTTCGCTTGTGGCGCAGGCCAAGCCGGGGTCACTGGCATGGCAAGATATCGGGTTGGGTGACGAGTCCTCTAACAGCAACTATTTACTTTTGGTAAAGTGTGCTCCCGATGTGTTGATTGACAAGTGTGGGGCCATATTGACGGGAAAGAGGGGCACCTTGCAACCAATCACGGACGAACATGTACGCAGGTTGAAGGATATCCAGCAAAAGTGGTCGTCGCGCGGCAAGAGAGTGATTATGTTGGCGTCCAAGCTCGTGCCCGTTGATTCTCTCGACTTGAACGACCGCAGTGGCAGCTCCAACAAGTTGAAGGAGGAGGCACAATCGGGGTTGGTGTTTGTTGGGCTTGTTGGGATTGAAGACCCACCCCGCAAGAATGTCGACCAGGTGATTGGCACGTTGCAAAACGCCGGGATCAAGATTGTCATGATTACGGGTGATTACGAGTTGACGGGTGTGTCCATTGCCAAACAATGTGGCATCATCACCAGCGACAGCGTCGACAAGTTGGACAGCATTAGCGACAAGGAAAACACCGCCATTAGCATTACGGGGCCCGAGGTGAACAGCTTGGACGATTCGCAATGGACCCACCTTATTGAAAAGTACAACGAGGTGGTGTTTGCCAGAACCACACCGGAACAAAAACTCCTAATTATCAAGCAGTTTCAAAAGAATGGGCACTGTGTGGGCATGACTGGTGACGGCATCAACGACGCGCCAGCCTTGAAGCAGGCCGATGTGGGGATTTCCATCCTTGAAGCTTCAGACATTGCCAAGGAGGCCGCCGACTTGATCTTGATGAACTCGCAAGCCGACCAGTTATTCTTGTCCATTGTTGAAGCATTAAAGTTTGGCCGGTTGGTGTTTGAAAACTTGAAAAAGACCATTTGCTACTTGCTCCCTGCGGGAAGTTATGCCGAGCTCTGGCCCGTGATTATGAATGTGTTTTTCGGCATGCCCCAAATGTTGTCGTCATTCTTGATGATTATCATTTGTTGTCTCACCGATTGTGCCGGGTCCATTGTGTTGGCGTACGAGAGTGCCGAGAGCAACTTGTTGCACAAGAAACCAAGAATTGTCACTGGCGAAAGGTTGGTCAACCTCAAGTTGTTGTTCCATGCCTACTTGTGCCTCGGTACGTTTTACACCTTCACCTCGTTTTTGGTGTCCTTTTTAAACTTGACGCGCCGCGGGTTCAAGTTTAACCAGTTTGCCTTGTCGTTTGGCTCCTACGAAACGTTGCCCAATATCAATGACCACTTGGCCATGTCGTCGTCGATTTACTTTATCAACTTGGTGATTATGCAATTGTTTAACTTGTTGGCGTTGCGCACGCGCCACTTGAGTTTGTTCCAGCACTCGATTATGCGCAACAAAAAGGTGATTTTGGTGATTCCATTTGTGTTGGTGGTTAATTTCATTGTCAACTATGTCCCTGCCATCCAGCTGGCCATGGGCACAGCCCAGATCCCCGTGGAGTACTATTTCATTGCCGTTGGGTTTGGGTTGTTTGTATTGTGCTGCGACGAGTTGAGAAAGTTTATCGTGAGAAAGTATCCCAAGGGAATTGTGGCCAAGATGGCGTGGTAGGGGTGAGGGGCATGTCTTTTCTACATAGTATGTTGGTTGCAAAAATAGTTTAAACCACCTCACTGACTCATGGACAACACACTTCCTTGACAACACTCTTCCTTGACTCTGTCCAATCCTGTCTCCCTCTGTCCTCCTCCGCTAACGGCGTGCCTTTGCCCCAACAGAATCTTCTTTTCTTGTCGTCTTTTGTGCTTGCACGTGCTCTTGTATTACCATGTGAAAAACCAAGTTGTATACAGGAACAGGGGAGGAGACACGTTTGAGAGAGAGACACACACACTACAACGCACAACACTACAACGACGACGGGTATAAGGGGCTGGTTTGGGTTACATCCACAGTGGCAACGTGTTTTACTGCAATTATTGATCCGCGGGCAGCACCCCATTACTCTCACCATCCATTGGCACTCTCCACTCTCTCTCTCTCCACCCAGATCAATCCCAGATCAACCTTCTAGAGCAATCCCAGTAACCGGCCAGCACCTGCCAGCGCCACTCTTCCACCCCCTCCCCCATTGACAACGTTGTCATCAGCCATTGAAGGACACAGTAGAATTAAATCACAAAAAGTTGACTCTGAATTTGGCCGTGCACACCCTCAAACGCCATACTCTCCTTCCCTCTCCACGATGTTTCTTGTCTCCGTCTCTCTCTCGTATAGAAGAGGAAGAAAAAAAAAAACATTTGTCGTCCAACAATCTTATAAAGCCAAGTGAAAATTTCCACTGTTGAAAAACTTTTCACCCTTTCCTTCTCCCCACCATCTTGAACACATCACTCAATTGACTTTTTTTCAATACAATATCAAAATGGTTCAATCATCAGTCTTAGGTTTCCCCCGTATCGGCGGTCAGAGAGAATTAAAGAAAATCACCGAAGCTTACTGGAGCGGCAAGGCCACCGTTGAGGAATTGTTGGCCACCGGTAAGGAGTTGAGAGCCCACAACTGGAAGTTGCAAAAGGAGGCTGGTGTCGACATTATCCCCTCCAACGACTTTTCCTACTATGACCAGGTCTTGGACTTGTCCCTCTTGTTCAATGCCATCCCCGACAGATACACCAAGTTTGACTTGGCCCCCATTGACGTGTTGTTCGCCATGGGCAGAGGTTTGCAAAGAAAGGCCACCGACTCTACCCCAGCTGTGGATGTCACCGCTTTGGAGATGGTCAAGTGGTTTGACTCCAACTACCATTATGTCAGACCAACCTTTTCCCACTCGACCGAGTTCAAGTTGAACACTGCTGCTGGCATCAAGCCCGTGGTTGAGTTTAACGAGGCCAAGGCCTTGGGTGTCACCACCAGACCAGTCATTTTGGGTCCAGTCTCGTACTTGTACTTGGGTAAGGCCGACAAGGACTCGTTGGACTTGGAGCCAATCTCGTTGTTGCCCAAGATTTTGCCAGTGTACAAGCAATTGTTGCAACAATTGAAGGAGGCTGGTGCCGAACAGGTGCAAATTGACGAACCAATTTTGGTTTTGGACTTGCCAGAATCCGTGCAAGCCAAGTTTCAACAAGTTTATGAGCAATTGGTTGGCGACAACTTGCCACAATTGACCTTGACCACCTACTTTGGCGACGTTAGACCAAACTTGAAGGCCATTGAAAACTTGCCAGTGAGCGGGTTCCACTTTGACTTTGTCAGAGTGCCCGAACAATTGGACGATGTTGCCGCCATTGTCAAGGACAACCAGACCTTGTCTGTTGGTGTTGTTGACGGCAGAAACATTTGGAAGACTGACTTTGCCAAGGCTTCTGCCGTGGTGCAAAAGGCCATCTCCAAGTTGGGCGGTGCCGACAGAGTGGTTGTTGCCACTTCGTCCTCGTTGTTGCACACTCCCGTGGACTTGGAATCCGAGTCCAAGTTGGACCCTGTCATTAAGGACTGGTTCTCCTTTGCCACCCAAAAGTTGACTGAGGTTGTTGTCATTGCCAAGAATGTTTCTGGCAAGGATGTGTCCAGCGCCTTGGAAGCCAATGCCAAGTCCATCAAGGCCAGAGCCACCTCATCCATCACCACCAACCCCAAGGTCCAAGAGAGATTGACCACCATTACCGAATCCTTGTCCACGAGAAAGTCTCCCTTCCCCGAGAGATTGGCTGAGCAAAAGACCAAGTACAACTTGCCATTGTTTCCAACCACCACCATTGGCTCCTTCCCCCAAACCAAGGACATTAGAATCAACAGAAACAAGTTCACCAAGGGCACCATCACCGCTGAAGAATACGAAACCTTTATCAATAAGGAAATTGAAACCGTTGTCAAGTTTCAAGAGGATGTTGGTTTGGACGTTTTGGTTCACGGTGAACCTGAAAGAAACGATATGGTTCAATACTTTGGTGAGCAATTGAATGGGTTTGCTTTCACCACCAACGGTTGGGTCCAATCTTATGGTTCCAGATATGTTAGACCACCCATTGTTGTTGGTGACGTTTCTAGACCCAAGGCCATGACTGTGAAGGAGTCTGTGTATGCTCAATCCTTGACCTCCAAGCCAATGAAGGGTATGTTGACTGGTCCAGTCACCATTTTGAGATGGTCGTTCCCAAGAGACGATGTTTCCGGTAAGGTGCAGGCCTTGCAATTGGGTTTGGCCTTGAGAGACGAGGTCAATGACTTGGAAAAGGCTGGCATTACCGTTATCCAAGTTGACGAGCCCGCCATTAGAGAGGGTTTGCCATTGAGAGCCGGCAAGGAGAGATCGGACTATTTGAACTGGGCCGCCCAGTCCTTTAGAGTCGCCACCTCTGGTGTTGAAAACACGACTCAGATTCACTCGCACTTTTGCTACTCTGACTTGGACCCCGACCACATCAAGGCCTTGGACGCTGACGTTGTCTCGATTGAGTTCTCCAAGAAGGACGATCCCAACTATATCCAAGAGTTTTCCGAGTACCCCAACCACATTGGTTTGGGGTTGTTTGACATTCACTCGCCCAGAATCCCCTCCAAGCAAGAGTTTGTCGACAGAATCGCCGAGATCTTGAAGGTGTACCCCGCCGAAAAGTTTTGGGTCAACCCCGACTGTGGGTTGAAGACCAGAGGCTGGCCGGAAGTCACCGAGTCGTTGACCAATATGGTCAATGCCGCCAAGGAGTTTAGAGCCAAGTACTAAGAGCTGACTCTTGCATTCTTCAATTCTGACTATTGTTGAATGCACCAAAATTGTTGCGTGTTACATTTATTCAACATTAATGTAATTTACCATGAACAAAAAAAAGAAATGGGGGAGATGGTGTTACTTTGAGAGTACCATCCCCCCCCCTCTTTCTGTGATGACCATGAAGAAGAGAAAAAACGAACGGAGACGGTGGGACGGGTTGTTTTTCATTTTTATTTTTATTTTTATTCTACCTCTATTTTTTTTTTGTATTAATTGTTTTGGGATCTCAACATCGGTTTTATAGTATATACTTATTTGAATATATCAATATGTTCATTTATGGTTGATGCCTCTCTTGTGGTGGTTCTCTTTCTTGGGTGGTGGTGGTTGTTGGTGGTTGTTGGTGATCGTGTTGGTTCTCTTTCTCTGGTGGACACACACACAGCGGGGGAAAAAGTACAACAACAAAACAGACAGGTTGAAAAGAAGAAAAAGTCCTAGCCTGATTTTCGCCATCCAATCTATATGATCAAACATGTCTGACGACAACAACAACAACAACAACAATCACTTGATTACAGAGTTTGTGGCAATCACCAACTCATCGGTCTACTTGGCAGAACAGTACTTGCTGCGGAACAACAACGACATTGTCGAAGCGGTTGACGACTTTTTTGCCAACAATGAGAGATCAGCATCGCAAACACCCGCCCCCAGTGCCACCACCACCACAGGAACAACAGGAATTGGTGCTGCTGCCCCCCCGCTGAAGCCGCGTGCGCCCAGGTCTGGAGTTAGGACACTCCGTGACTTGAACAATGAGGAGGACGATTCGGAGGATGAAAAGACAAACACCAATTTCTTCACCGGCGGCGAAAAGTCGGGGCTTCAAGTTGAGGAGCCCAACAAGGACAAACCCAACAACGAACCGTTGATTGACCAGATTTTCCAGAGGGCACGGGAGCAGATGCAGCAGCCCGACGACCGGGCCAGCGCCAGACACCCGCAGCCCGAACACCCCGAGCCCCCTGTGTTTAGCGGCAAGGGGTTCAAGTTGGGCGATGGCAATGTGCCCAGCCAAGTGGTGGAAGACCCATCCTCGGCGCTGAGGGGACAAGTGCCCAAGCCCACCAAGGTGAATCGCGAAATTACGTTTTGGAGACAGGGGTTTACGGTTGGCGACGGCCCGTTGCACAGGTACGACGACCCGAGAAACACCCTGGTGTTGCAGGAATTGAAACAGGGGAGAGTGCCGGTGTCGATCTTGGGCGTGGAGTTTGGACAAGATGTCGATGTGTCGGTGTTTAAAAAGACTGACGAGGACTGGACGCCGCCCAAGAAGAAGGCAGGTGGGTATTTCGGCCTGGGCCATAGACTAGGCTCGCCTGTGCCTGGTGAAGTAACCAGCGCCAGTGCCAGCGCCAGTGCTAGTGCCACACCCGCAGGGCCAAGCTCGCCTCTTGCCGAGACCAAGCAAGAGCCCAAGCCAGAAGGTGGCGACGGCGAAGGCGACTCGGCGGTGCAGATTCGATTCGCCAATGGCAAGAGGGCGTCGCACAAGTTTAACTCAACCGACCCGGTGTCTGTGGTGTACACCTTTGTGAGAAACCACCCCCACAACGAGCAGGGGAAGCCATTTACATTGAGCCACGCCTTTCCCGTCAAGCCTATTGAAGAGAATGGAGATGTTACTGTTGCCGACGCCAAGTTGAAGAATGCGGTTATTGTGCAGAGATGGGTGCAAGTGTAGGGCCGTAATACATAAATGTCTTAGTACTAAATTTTTTTTTTTTTATTTTTTTATTTTTTTTTTTCGTCTCTCTCTTGTGCATGTAGGGAAGCAAAAATTTATGCCATCAGCCAGTGATGGAGTTGATGCTGCTATATGATACGACTACTACTGCTACTACCACCACTACCACTACGAAGAAAGGTAACTACAGGAGCACATGCACATTCACATGTGCGAGTCCTACCGAGGCGGAGCTATACCCCCTCGAGGATACGACTGCTGAGCCAGAGTCAGGATGAGCCACCCATATTGCATGATTTGATCAACACGTACTACCGACGGCAGACCACATTCACCAACTCGTTTGCGCACCATAGCAAGCTTTCCTGGGGAAATACAATTTTGGAACTACCGCAGACACCGTTTACTGATTTTGAAACCATTGCAGACAACAACAGAAATCATGTCCCCCTGCCTGGCTCTGTGGTTGAGGTGCTCGATTCCCAGGGCCGGGTCAGGTTTGGAGCAGTTTTGCGCAAGCCCGAGGCCAGGTTTGACGAACGGTTCAACAAGCTACTTGTGCTTGCGCTAGACAATGAGATTGTCGAAGTGTCACCATTTCACGTCAAGTTCCACCTCCACCAACTAATGCCTGAGGATTACATCTCCACAGCGGCAATTCTCCGCAATAGTCACGATGCAGAGCACCCGGAGCGCGTGCGTGCCATCAAATTCCTCCGCCACTTTGTCAGCACGTCGCTCAATGTGAAGCGCGGCCTTGAGAAGCACTTGCACCATGTGTTTTGCCAGTTTTCCCAAGACACACTCACGCCAATCTCGGCGGTGGAAATCATTGACGCCATCAAGTTCACCCCTGGCGAGTTGCTCTACTTTTCCCAATCGTTGCACCACCAGTGTGTGTTGCTTATGGGCATACACTGGAACATGGTTGACGATGCCAAGTGGATCGTGCCCGAATATATAGCCAGCAACTCCAGCACCAACGTCTACATGCACGGCCATTCCAACAATTTTGCAAGCGGGAGTACGTATTTCGTCACCACGAGGGACACGTACCGTTCCGTGTACCGGTTCTTGCGGGCCATGCTGCAGAGTGGTGGCGGGCACAGCAAAGTTGACGATTTCATGAATACGATTGCGAGGTTTAGGGATAAGAGACAGTTGGACAACTATTTGGAGGTGGGGGAGGGGCGCCATTATGGCTTTATTGTGGCGGTGTTGAAATTTGCCATTGTGTACCCGCATGATCTGGTGATGAATGAGTTGAGCAAGTTGCGCGTGTTTGAGACCGAGGCAAGGCCCGTAGCCATTTACGACTTTCTCAGGGACATTAATGTGTATGATGGCGACACTGATATATTTCTAGCACTGGGGTTGGAACAAAGGTCAACCAGCGGGGCCAGGGCCACCAGCACGGGCTCACTCCTCCGCCACCATACTACTGATTATTACCGGCACTTGCGGAAAATGAAACAGTTTTACTATGACCATGTCGTGTACGGTCTTCCCATTGATGGCGACTCGGTACCCACCACCACCAGGTTGGCGGTGTCAGTTGAAACCATCAATTCGCGCCAGAACGCCATCCATATCCATGTCCCCGATGTCACCGCTTTTATCCCTCCCTGCGACAGCACCATGAACGATATATTTGCCCCTGGGTCATGCACCCAGACCTCCACCACCAGCACCATCACCATCACCAGCACCAGCACCAGCACCAGCACCAGCACCACTTCTGCCACTGCCTCCGCCAACAACTCGACAGAACCTTTGAAATCGCTCTTTCCCCTCCAGTTGACCGAGTCGCGTCGGTTCAAAGACCACCAGAACAAAGCGTCAAGCGTGATGGAGGCCAGTCTTGGGATGATGGACTTTGGCAGGGACGGACGCGACTTGTCGCAAACCACCTGTATGACCATATCTCTCCACTTTAACACGTTTGAGGAGGAACCGCTAGCAGATTTTAGAGGCAAGGTATCAGTCTCGTTTGACTCATTGTCCAATACCACCTTGAAAGTGTTGGATAAGCAAACGTTGGAGGACTGTTTGAGTGGCAAGTTTGACCCGCATTTGTTTTCGTTCCACAAGGAGCCACGCGGCAGGAAGTTGACCCGAACCGATGTGCACAATATCAAGCACGTCAAGGGGGTCTTGAACAAGTTTTTTGAGTTGCTGAATGGAAGAGACGCCGCTGTTATTGAGCCCGCCTTGACGCCGGATCCTACTGACGCATCCATGTTTGGCAAAGACGAGGAGAATTTGTTGACCAGGGACGAGCGGCTGCTGAAGCAACCACTGCGGTCTGCTCTTTTTCTCAAACAGGTGCAAGTGCTTGCCGCGGCCATGGCGGCGCAGTATTCCTGCGATAATATCATCCCTGTGTTTACCCATAGTCAGGTCCCTGACCCCAGCCAGTTTGAGCACGATTTGATCTTGATGAAGCAGAAAAACAGATTGATTCCAGAAAAGACCGCCACCACGTACGAAAACATTGTTTCCGCCAAGGACGCCAACTCGTTTGTGTCTCTAGAAACTCATTTTCTCGCCAATAACCATTTGGCACCCCGCAACTTGCACACAACAACGGGGACTCCAAACGCGACAATGGGGCTCGTGAATGGGTACGTGGATATTGTAAACATTTTCACCCATGGCGAGTGCGTGTTTAACCAGCTCCAATTCTTGGCCCATGCTCAGGAGCAGTTGCAAACCAAGATTGGGCGAAAGGTCGGCAACCTTGCAGCACTAGCGGAGTTTGCCCACTTGAAGGGCATGGGGTATAACCTACAAGGCCCGTACTCTGTGGATGTGTTGATGGGACAGCGGGAGCGGGTGAGGCTTGGCCACCAGGCAGCGCGGTTTGCGGGTGCATTGACAAAGAGGTTTTACACGTTAAAGTGGCTCGACCAACGGGCGCTTGCCAATGACTATCTCGACCCGTACCACAGGTATGAGTGTATCATCACACACGTGGGACGGAGGCAGTTTGACGGTGGGGTTGTATCCAAGGGATACTGCAAGGGGTTGGACTTGGAGGTGGACGTTTTGACTAGGGAGAGTGCATTCAAGGTGGGCAGCGTGATTTTCTGCAACGAAGTGATGCATTTGGACCCGGTTTGCGGGACATGCTTGCTCCGTGATGAAAACTACTACAGTTAGGGAGGGTGTGGGGAACAACAACAACAACAACAACAACAACAACAACAACAACAAGAACAACAACAACCATGTACATAATTAATAGACTCAGAATTTTTTTTTTTTTTTTCATTATCAAATGGAGGGACGAAAACAAAAAAACAAAAAAATAAAAAATTTCATCACTTGACTCATCATCACCAAATGGCATACTCACAGGTACAGCCGTCAATTGAGACGTTGGCCAAGATAATAGCCAACGACGAGTCTGAAATCAAGCCCAATGTGTATCCCATCTTCAAGTACGTTGCATACAACGACGTGACCATCCACCAAGCGTACTTGAAACTAGCAAGACTCAATGACACTAAGCGGTCTGCATCTTTTCTCTTTGAGTCCTCGGTGAAAGGCGACACGGTTGACAGGTACTCGTTCATCGGCATCAACCCCACCAAGATCATCAAGACCGGCGACGATGCTTCCGTGTATGCGCCCGAGTTTTGCAACGTTGACCCGCTCACGGTGTTGGAACAAGAGTTGAACCAGTTTAGACAGGCCAACTTGCCCGGGTTGCCCAAGTTTAGCGGTGGCGCCACGGGGTACATTTCGTACGACTGTATCAAGTATTTCGAGCCCAAAACCAGGCGGGAGTTGAAGGACGTGTTGGGGTTGCCCGAGGCGGTGTTGATGCTCTGCGACTTGGTCATTGCCTTTGATCATGTGTACCAGAGGTTCCAAATCATCTACAATGTCCGGGTGGACGATTTGAGCGACTTGGAAGCTCACTACAAGCTGGGGGTCGAGAAGTTGGACCAAGTGGAGGCAACGTTGCTTTCCAGCGTGACGCCAAAAGAGATCAACCCCCATCAGGGCCCCATCAAGTTGGGACAGACATTCACCTCCAACATTGGCCAGGCGGGTTACGAAGGGCATGTCACCAAGTTGAAGGAGCACATTCTCAAGGGCGATATCATCCAGGCCGTGCCCTCGCAGCGCATAGCCCGGCCCACGTCGTTGCACCCGTTCAACATTTACCGACACTTGCGAACGGTGAACCCGTCGCCGTACTTGTTCTACATTGACTTGTTGGACTTTCAAATCATTGGCGCGTCGCCCGAGCTATTAGTGCAGTCCGACGACAAGGGCAGGGTCGTGACCCACCCCATTGCGGGTACCATCCCGCGGGGGAAAACCAACGAGGAGGACGAGGCCAACGCCGACATTTTGCGCGCCAGCTTGAAGGACCGGGCCGAGCATATCATGTTGGTCGACTTGGCCCGGAACGACATTAACCGGGTGTGCACGCCAACGTCAAACAAGGTTGATAAGCTCTTGACGATCCAGCGGTTCTCGCACGTTATGCACTTGGTTTCCGAAGTCAGCGGCACCTTGCGTGACGACCAAACCCGGTTCGACGCATTCAGGTCCATCTTCCCCGCCGGCACGACCTCGGGCGCGCCCAAGGTCAAGGCGATGGAGTTGATTGCCGAGTTGGAGGGCGAAAAGCGGGGCGTGTATGCCGGCGCCGTTGGCCACTGGGGCTACGACGGGAAAACCATGGACACGTGTATTGCACTCCGTACCATGGTGTACAAGGACGGGGTTGCGTACTTGCAAGCCGGTGGCGGCATTGTTTTCGACAGCGACGAGTACGACGAGTACATGGAAACCATGAACAAAATGAGGGCCAACAACAATACCATTGTCGAGGCGGAAAAGATCTGGGCCGAGAAAGTGGGCCTGGTGTAGGCTTGTCTAGTATCACAATAGAAATAAAATAAAATAATTAGCGCCAATTGTTTTTGAGGGTGGTGGATATACACCGCCGTTGTAGTACACGGCCCCTGGCATCCCGCCCTGGCACCCCGCCCTGGCACCCCGCCCTGGCAGTTAATAACTGCGCCCCAATTTTGTTGGCTAATTAATTGATTGTCCAGGTCACGTGAGATGTCCGGTTTTTTATTTTTTTTTTTTTTGCTCTTGCCTCAGTTTCTTTGTGCTGGGCCGCTCTCTCTCTGTTAGTTTTTGTGTGTGTGTCTGTTTTCTCGCTGTTTGGTTTTCCACTGTGTGTGTGGGTGCGCCACTTTGGGGCTGCTGCCTCAGTTTTGGACGAACGATGATCATCAGAAAATCAACGAGACTTTACCAACACAAGACTAGTGCTGGAGCACACACACAGACACACGCAGATACAAAGAAACACACACTTTACACACACACACACAAGACACTACCCCACCGCCCTTCCTTTTTGTATATATATATATCTTTCCATGAGCACCGAGACTTCCCACCCCCAGGACCAGGAGCACTCTGAGGCTCAAAAAGTTGTGAGGACACCCACTTCCTGGGACGCCGAAGACGATATCCTACTAATGCACTTGAAGGACAACCAGAAACTCGGGTGGAAGGAGATTGCCTCCAACTTTACCAACCGCACACCCAACGCCTGCCAGTTTAGATGGAGGAGGTTGAAATCCGGCAATCTCAAGAACCCTCCCAAATCGGCGTCAGCGTTGCAGATCAAGACGCAGTCAAGTGCCTCGCCCACTTTGGCGTCACCATCTGCCGTGCCCAAAAAGAAGAAGCACCCGCCACCTCCGGGGCAGGCACCTTACCTAGGGGGGGCAAGGAACGAAGGGTTCCCCTACTCCACAACAGGCGCACGCATATCTTCTTCTTCTTCGTCATCAGCAGCAGCAGCACATGCATCATCAGCATCAGCAGCGGCACATGCGGCACATGCAGCAGTACAAGCAGCCACTATCACCACCACCACGTTTCAAGGGTTTGACAACAACATTTCCAATGCCCTTGCCGGGTTGAATGCATTGTCAAACTCCCCGTCCTACATCTCGAGCCCCAACCCAGCAACCCCCCGTGGCATCACGTCGCCGAGCCAAACACACGGCGTCCCATCTTCAGCACACACGAATAACTCTGGGTCCGGGTCCTCAGGCAACAAATACGACAATGGCGGTTCCCCCTCAGAGGACCATAGCTCTGGGAGCTTTTACGAGCCCATGGGCGGCGCCGACATGGGGTTACCCCGGTCACAGCCAGTTACCCCATCGATAACGCCGCGAAACTCGATTAGTCGTGCTCCGGGGGAAAGACCAACGTCAATCTCGGCCGCCGCTGCGGCGCTAAGAAACAACTCCATCATCCAAATCACCCACGACGAGCGAGCGTCCATCTCGTCCATCACGCGTGCCTCCGTCTCGTCGTTGCCGTCAAAGTCAATGAATATCCCGCACCACCAGACCGGGACCAGTGCGTTGGCCCATTTGCCGGTGTTGTTTGGTGGCAGTGTGGGCGGTGGGTCCGTTAGCGGGCCCTCGCGAAACGCCAGCTTTAGCAGTGCCGTGCAACAACCCATTGTGTCGAGTTTGAGAAACAGCAGTGTGGTTTCAAACCCCGGCTACTACTCCCGCTCCGGTTCCGTGGTGGTGCCGCACAATTCCAAGGAAGAGCCGTTGAAAATAGACAAGGAAAAGTTGGACGCCAGCAACAAAAAGTTTACCAAAATAAGGCGCTCGCAGCCCAGCAAGTACAAGTCGGGCACACCCAACCCCCCGCCGTTGGAGATCCCGTGGACGATGGAGGAGGACGAATTGTTGATCAACCGAAGGAACCGGGAGTTGTCGTTTGCCGAGTTGTCAATCTTGCTACCGCAAAGAACCGAGGGCGAGATTTGGTCGCGGATCGACCACTTGGAAAAGTTGCGCAACGGCCACCGCGGCTCGCGCGACCGCCGTGCGCGCCAGTCCTCGATTGGGTTGGGAGACGTGGACGATTTCTACGACGACGAGGACTCTGTTATCGGCGACATTGTCAGCGACGACGACGACGACGAGGTGTTGATTGATGTGGATGACGCTGTGATTCGCGAACGCAAACGCAAAAGAAGAGCAAGCTCCGCGGTGAATCCATTGACGGTTAGAAGAAGAATATAGAAAAACACCTTACAACACCTTGCAACACCTAGCAACACCTTGCTAATCTCTCTATCTAATACAATTTTAAATCCTTTGTGATTCGATCAATCGCAGCCTTGGGAGCAGGACCGAGCCCCAACACGGTGGCACTGCCAGCAGCAATCTGAGTTCTTCCGGCGTCATGAACCACGGTGGCGTTGATTCCGAGACTTATGGCTTGGGCGTAAAGCATATCCATTTCTTCTTCGTTGGGCACCTGCAAGGTGATCTTGGCCTGGCCATTGCCATATTCCCATCGCTGCACCATTTCCGGGTTGTATGCAACAGAGTTTGGGTTTGTGATTTTCTTGTAGAGGGCAAGCGTGGCGTGGGAACATTGCGCGGCTGCCTTGCCCTTGCCCATTTTCAAATCTTGTCGGACAATAAGGGTCATTCGCACTTCACCGGGGATATCGTTGAGTGTTTTGGAATCAATGCCAATGTCTTCAAAGTCATCGTCGTCGTCATCATCATCAGACTCGTCCTCCTCTTTGTAGTCCCTGGCTGCTCCTTTGGAAACCAAACGACCACTGACGTACTGACTTAGCAAGTATCCCGTAACAAACGAGGTGACCGCCACCGAGATGAATGTTTTCGTGTTGGTGTCCATTGGCGATGGTGTTTCTGTTTTTTTTGGGCAATCACACTATGGGTTGAAAATTTTGTTTGTGTGTGGTTTTGCGCTCACGCCAACACCTTTTTCTTCTTTTTCTTTGTTAGCTCCTCCTTCTTCTTCTTCTTCAGCAGCAGCTCCTTCTTTGCCACTTTTGAAGCGTAGTTTCTCCAGCTCTTGACCCTCAAGTCCCGATCGTCTTCCCACTGGTTCTCCATTTGTTTTCGAATCTTTCTCTCCTCGGCCATTTGGGTCTCAAAATGCCGCTTCCTCGTCTCCTCCGTTTGCTTAATAACGCGATCCATCTCGGCGTGGCTGGTCTCATTCTGCAAGATCTCGCCCACCTCTTTCCTAATCTTGACATTGATGGGGTCATAAAACTCTGGTGGAACGACAGCCGCAGCCGCAGCCGCGTCTTTGGCCACGACGGCGCGGTATATAGAAAGTAGCCGTTCCTTCTCCTTGTACAATTCGTCGCCATCAATGCTCGACAATACTTGCTCGGACTTTTTCAACCGGTCAAACGCAAGCGGGGCCTGGGGGTTATCTGTCTTGTCCGGGTGGATAAGCAATGACTTTTTCCTATAGATCCGCTTCACCCTCGACTGCAAATCATCACCATTCAACGGGTTGATTTCCAACACCGAGTAGTGGTCGAGCGCTTCAAGGGCAAGTATCCTCTCAATCTCTTTGTTTCTATTCAATTGGCTCTCCTCTATGGAGAGGATTCTATCGAGGTCGTCAGCCATTGGGGGAGGGGATAGAGGAGCTGTTCAGTTGAGATCAGATACACTTTCCACCTTTTTTTTCTTTCTTTCTTTCTTTCTTTCTTTTCCTTCTTGTCCATGTACATTAGATCATTGAGGAGCATGGCGACAAAACCGTGGAAACCAAGGTACTACGACATCGGAGTCAACTTCTCTGACACCATGTTCCAAGGGTACTACAACGGCTCGGGGTCCCAGAAACACCCGTGCGACATTGAAGCCGTCATCGAGAGGGCACATTTGTTCAATGTCGACAAGATGCTCATCACGGCGCTGACTATCCAAGAGAGTCAAGACCATTTCCAGCTCTGTGAAAAGTATGCCAACCAGTTTGACTCCACCGCCGGCGTGCACCCGTGCTCGGTGGCGCAAGAATTTTACAAGGATAATGGAAACTCGCCCGAGTTGGTCGACAATGTGGAAACCAAGCTACAGCGGTTGAAGGAAATCGTCATTGAGGGTCACGAGCTCGGCCACGTCAAGGCATTTGGCGAAATCGGGTTGGACTTTGACCGGCTCCACTACTCCACCAAGAACCAGCAGGTTGAGATGTTCAAAAGGCAGCTCGACTTGTACGCAACCACCGGGCTCGACCTTCCCTTGTTTCTCCACATGCGCGCCGCCTGCGACGACTTTGTGGCCATAATGGAGCTGTACCTCGCCTCGGGTGCCATCAAAAGGGGGAACGGGGTGGTGCATTCATTCACCGGCACCGAGGACGAACTAAACAAGATCCTCAAGCTCGGGTTCTATATCGGAATCAATGGGTGCAGCTTAAAGCTGGAGGAAAACTGTGAGGTTGCCAGCAAGATACCGGTGGACAAGTTGCTTATTGAAACCGACGCGCCGTGGTGCGAGATCCGAAAGAGCCATGCGGGGTACAAACACCTAA
The DNA here is from genome assembly GCA_030579015.1 of Zhuliangozyma blackwelliae. Taxonomy (NCBI): domain Eukaryota; kingdom Fungi; phylum Ascomycota; class Pichiomycetes; order Serinales; family Debaryomycetaceae; genus Zhuliangozyma; species Zhuliangozyma blackwelliae. The sequence continues at coordinate 11,725 of JAKTZW010000317.1, read as the reverse complement.
CGGCGTACCCCAACAAGTTTTATCCCAGCGTTGGAGATGCATCGTTTGTGCGGGAAACGGGCGACAAGCTGGCCAATTTCAAACTCGACGAGCACCTCCCCTTCCCATCACTAAAGAGAGACCATTATGCCAAGCACGCCGAGTGGGTGCAAAAGTATAAGGAAAACGCCAAAGACCCTGGCGGGTTGGATACCAGGATTGGATTGTTGGCCCTGCCCATGGTCAAATCCCGGAACGAGCCGGTCCATGTGGGGCTCGTTGCTGAGATACTCTGCAAGTTGCACAACCGCGCTGGCGACGAGAGACTGGCTGAAGAGTTTATAGATACGGTTTTTGAAAATTCGTGTAGGTTGTTTAAAAGTTGAATTAGTTACAGAGTCTTAGTGTCCTCGTCGTGTCCTTCGGGGTGGTAGTTTTGGCGGCGGCAGCGACGGCGGCGGTGGCGGCGCCGAAGGAGGGGCATGGGTTTTCTTGTACAAGTGTGGGAGCTTTAGCGTGCCCTTTGGCCGTCCGCGACCGCGCTTGACACCGCCCGGGAGCAACACCTGGATTGTCTTGCGCTTTGGCGGCGGTGGTGGCTTGCGGCTCCGGTAGGAAAGGTAGTCGTCGGAGTCAGAGTCGGGGTCGTAGACCTTGATGATCCTTTTCGTTCGTCTCTCGGAAGCCCTTCTGGCGGAACGTATATGGACAGGCGCATCCTCTTCATCGGCATCATCATCTTCCTCTTCCTCTTCATCGTCATCATCTTCATCTTCTTCATGAAAAGTATCCTCATCGTCCTCCACATCCTCCCTGTCAGACTCGTCCGCATAGCCAAAAATCTCCTTGACCGCTTCCTCGTCAACCTCAAATTTTCTCTCCCCATTCACGCTGTTCATCTTGTGGGTGCTCGACTTGTGTGGGTTTAGTATTCCCGGGTAGCAAGTGACGTATTCAACGATACTGGGCACCTCGCCGTTCTCCTCGTTCATCTCCTTATACATCTCCAACTCCTTATACCCTTCCTCTTCAAACGTGTACGGGTTATTGATATCATCCTTGAGGAAACTCGACAACAAACTGATGCTGTTCTGGGGCTGGGAATTGGGTTTGCCGTGTTGTGCCGTTGCTGTGGCTGTTGATACCGGCGGGAGCAAAGCCGGCGCCGAGTTGATACCCCCGCTTGGCCCAAACAACATCGGCTTCCAAAGCAACTTTGAATAGTCCAACCGGGTATACTGTTTGCGCTCCCACCTGTCAATCTCCTTGTCTATTTTGGGTAGGTTTATCGCAATTGCATACGTGCGTGTCACGGGGTTCCGCATCAAGGAGTCGAGCTGCTCGAGCCCGACAATGACATCGGAGGGGGTCATCCCGGTCAACTTGCACAACACCTCGATTGAAATAGATACTGCTCCTGGGGATTCCTTCACGTGCCTGTCGTACAACTCGCGGAGCTTGTACGCCACGGTGACGCGCCAGTAGTTTCTATAGCTCAACAAGCCCAAGTCGCTCAACGGCTTTTCCGGGGTGCCGTACTTGAACTCGTTGCGGCTGAGCAAGTAACTGAAATCAATAAGGAGGTTGCCGTACCCCTTTCTTTGGTATATCGGCAACGTCAAGATGCAGCTCACGTTGTAGTCGGAGTTGTTCAACTTTTCTTTGGAAAAGTACCCCACAAAATGGTACTTGTTCTCCACGGGGTCCAACTCGGTCAAGACGTAAAAGATGAATGGTTCAACGTCATAGTACAACGTCTTGGAGTTTAAGAAAAGTTTCGCTAGTAGACACAAGTTCTGGCAGTAGCTGATATTCTTGCGCCCATCAACCTCCCACACGGCAACATTGCGGTCAGTGTCACGGTAAATCTCAATCCCCGGCGGGTGGTGGTTGGCAAAGTTGCAGTTTTTCAACTGGTGCCGCTGGTACGATATGGGCGAGTTTGTGTACTTTAGACAGTACTCGCAGATGTAGAGCACCTCGCACTGCGAGTACTCCTCGGGGTACGGGGCAATGTACCAGGTGTTGATCTCGTAGTCGCGGAAAACAATGCGGTTGATTTTGGACCGGTTGATGTACGACGCTGGCGGCGCCGGCGTCGACTCGTTGCTCTGTCCTTCAAGCGGCGGCTCGATTGTCTTTGTAGATTTGTTGCGGAGCGCAATGCCCTGGTCGTGGTAGCGGTCAAATGTCGTGCGGTCCTCCTTGGTGGGATCGGTGTCGTTGATGGTGCATGCGGGGTAAGGTAGGACTCCTTGGTACGGCAACTCTCTATTCTCTATCGAGTTTGCATCTTTGGTTTTCGGGAGCTTGATGATGACGGTGAAATGTTTTGGTGTGCGCTGTAGCCGCACATGACTAATCTTGTTGTTCCTGTTGTTGTTGTTGTTGTTGTTGTTGTTGTCGTTGTGGGGGTGGGGGTGCGCCTTTTTCTTGTGCAGCTTTGCCGGCACCAGTTGCGACACCACATTATGCTCCCTCGTTTTTTCTATCATGTGCTTTAGCGAATAGTTACTCGCTGGAACATCTCGATGGCTCCGCTTGTTTAAGTCCGACGGTGGTGGGAGGTTGGAGTATATGTGGTTGTTGGTGATTTTTAGTTTTTTTAGTAGATTCAGTCCCATAGTTTGATCATTTGTGGTAATTGAGTAGATGTGGTGTTTGTTACTAGCTAATCAGGGTTCAGTTGGCCTATATTTTCAACTGGTTGGTGCTGGATTACTGTGTTTGTGGTTTGTTGATGGAGATTGTATTGTTTTGATCTCTGGTCCCGTGCACGCCAAACAAAAAAAAAAGGGACGTGCACAAGACCAAATATACAACAAAGAGAAGTTTGAAGCATCACCACACACAGAATAGGACGCCACAGAACACACACACAGAACTGGACACTACAGAACAACATGACACATTGATACGATGGGATTAATATTTACATTAACAAGATGAAGAAAAAAAAAATATGTAGAAAAAAACAACAACAAAACAAACATCAACAGTGAATTCGTGAAACCGGGTGTGTATACATCTATTCCTCCTTCTTCATTCCGTTCTCCGTCTCCTCATCCCCATGTTTGCATCCTCCCTACTCCTCGTCATCTTCAACCTCTTCGAGTTTAGGGTGCTCAGAATGCTCGCCATGCTCCTCGTCATCCTCTTCCTCGCCGTGTCGTTCATGAACATCGGAAATATCACTATCTTCGTCATCGTGGCCAGAGTCAGAGACGCCGAAATGGGCCAACAACGACTGTGCCGATGAGGTGTCCAAATATATGACCCCGTTTTCATTGGTGATGGCGTTGGAGGCTAATAGTTTCTGCAACGAAATGGCGCCCGTGTTCAAGCCCGAGTCAACGTCCTCGTCGTCGTCGCCCTCCTTGTCGTCCTCGTCGTAGCCGCCTCTGCCAAAGATGGAGTTGCCGTTGGCCATGCCCAACCCACTAGACGCGCCACTGGCGCCTCCAGCGCCACCACGCCCAGAACTGGCACCGCCTCGACCGCTTCCTTGCTGGCCAATGTCATAGTACTCACCATACATCTCCTTGTATATGTCATTATAAGGCGGAGAAATGTGGCCGTACTTGAAATTTGACCTATCCTTCTCGGCCGCGTCAATGCGCTTGATTATCTTTTCGTACCACTGGTCCAACGTTTCGTTGTTGGCATAGTCCAAAAGGGCAACAATGATAATCGACATATTGTCGCACCCAATACCAGACCCATCGGACGTGGGGGCGCAGCACAACTCCATAATCTCTTCAGATATGGTGACCAATGACTTTCTCTCGTAAATGCCCCTTCTCACACATTCAACACACTTTTGCGAGGTCAAACAGTCCCAGATCCCGTCGCACGCCAACACGACAAACTCGTCAGTAGCATAGTCAATGTCGTGTTGTATCACGTCAGGGTAACAAGTAACAATCTGTTCCTCGGCAGGGAGGTCGACGTTCTTTTTAAAGTCAAAGTCGCCAATGCCCCGCGACAATGCCAAGTTGCCATTGACCCGGCCCATGTCGACATAGCCGCCCGCAGCGCAAATACGCGCCTTTTCGCCCTCGTTCGACGGCTTGTGGTCATACGACAACGCCTTGGCAAACCCGTTTATCGACATGATGGTCCTGGAATCGCCGGCATTGCCACACACAATCTGGCGCGGGGTGATGATTGCTGACGTGGCCGCACAGCCAGATTCGTCGTCCTTCATGAAAAAGTCCTTCAAAATCGCCTGGTCGCAATTTAAAAACCCCTGCTTCAACGCGTTGATATAGTCGTTGGCCTTGAACTCATCGGTGGCCTTGATGATATGGTGCAAGTGCTCGCCCGTGAAAATGGCCGCCTTCTCCCCGCCGTGGCCGTCATACACACCAAAGAATGCAATGTGCGATTGCACCCTATCGTTCCTCTCTTGCTTTTCATCGTCGCCAATGTTTTCATCCTCCTCCTCCTCGCCGTCGTCGTCGTCGCCCTCGCCATGTTCGGCCCCTTGCTTTTTCAATTTGTACATGTTCAAAATCGTGGCATGGGCATCTTCCATATTGATTCTCCATCCCTGCATGCACGATAACCCATACGCCAAGTACTCGTCTCCGCCATCTTCCGAGTGCTTCTCGGTAACTGGTTGTGAAAGAATCTGTCCCATGGTTGAACTAAAGGACGTCTATTCGTTGATAAAATGTTGTGGTTTTGTTGCCTCTGTCCTTTTTTTTTTTTTTTCCTTCTTCCTCCTCTTCTACTTTTGTTGCCTCGTCTCTTTTTGTGGTGGTGGTGGTGGTTCCTGGTTTGCCTCCCCCTAGCTCAGTTTTTTTTTTCTTTTTTGGAAAGTGATAGGCTGGTTAGAGGTTGGGGTCAAGTAGGAATCTAGTTGGTGAGAGAGTTGCAATTGTAGTATCTCTGGCCTGGCCAATGTTGTGGAGACAGCGTTCCTCCACCATCTGGCAACAGGGGAAAGAGGAGAGAAGGGCGTTTTGGAGAAGGCAAAAAAAAAAAAAAAAAGAAATTTTATGAGCACGTGACTCACACCACCGACATTACAGAATCATATAATTTACTATACACATATGCTAATAGGCTCTATCTAATTATCGTTGTCGGCATTCATCGGCGTTCATCGTCATCGTCATCTTGGTCCCCATATGCCGCTGGTCCCACCTTCGTATCCGCTGTTGTTGCCTCCCAACCCCATAGTAGTCAACTTGCTGCTTATGCTGTCGGGCTTGTTGTACTCCTCCAAGCTTGCAGCAGACTGGGGCAAGGACGTAAAGCTGGATGCCAAATGCGCCTGGCCAAAGGGCTGGAACCTAGCGCTCATATCGCCTGTTTGTGGCAACGGCGTCTGCGGTTGCAGTGGGATGCCCGGGGCTCCAGCAGCGTTACCCTGGTAGTACTGCTGGCCGGCAAGGTTGTGGGTTTGGAGGAGGTGTTGCTGGTGCTGGTGCTGGTGTTGCTGGTGAGGGTGCGGGTGGTGCGGAGTAGGCGAATCTGAGAGCAGGGTTTGTTGCTGTTGCTGCTGCTGAGAAAAGGTACTGCTCAACGGCGGAGGCGTGTTTCTCACATCAACATACGATCTGTTGCTGCTCGATCTAAGCAAGGCGGCAGCACTGCTCGAGTTAAGAGTGGGGGTAACCGCTTGCGGTTGTGGGGCAGCTTGGAACTGTTGTTGTTGTAGTTGTTGTTGATTCTGCATGGGCGAGGGCGGAACTTGTTGGTAATATGCTTGCGCGAATGGTCTTCCTTGTAGTGGGCCCTGGGTTGGCGGTTGCTGGTGATGGTGCTGTTGACCATAAATAGGGTACTGTTGGTGCTGAGGTTGTTGCTGTTGTTGCTGTTGTTGATGCTGTTGCTGAACTGGCGTCGAAGCTTGCTGTCTCAACCGAGGCAATGGGATGGCCGATTGCGAGTGAGACCTCAACAACTCGGGATGCGCCGGCGCCATGACACCCAACTGATTGAGGTTCAACATCGACGACGAATGCGGTGGTGGCAAGCCTCCCTGCTGCTGCTGCTGCTGTTGCTGTTGTTGTTGCGGGTTTGGTGCTTGCGTCTGGGTCAAGTTGGCACCCTGCGCCAATGCCTGCGATATATGACCAGGCTTTCTCCGGATAATGACGAGCCCATTGTCAAACAACTCCAACAAGTTCAAGTAGTTACAGATGCTGGAAAGGTTCTTGCGCTGGGCAATGCTCAAACTCACGGGAGAAACCGCCAACTCAAACACCGACTTGGAGATGTCGTCCCGGTACAACACGAGCTGGGTGTACAACTCCAAATTCTCGGCTTCATTCAAGTTGAGTTCGACCGGGGGCGGGATAAACGAGGCATTGTTGAAGGGCAAGTTCAAAAACACTCTCTCGGTTGCGTGTGACGGGGTGGCACCGCCAGCCACGCTCAAGTTCTTGGTGGCGGCCGTGGTCGACGCCACCGAAAGCAACGAAGCCAACGATGCATTCGATGTGGACCGATGCTGCTCCTCCAACTGGCCCCTCTTTTCCCTCTTTTCGCGCTCAATCCGTTCTCTTTCCTGCGCTGGCAACATCTTTTTGTACTCCACCCGCAACTTGCGGCCGCCAATCTCCCTCCCATTCAATTGGTTAACCACAAGCGAGGTCTCGTCTGTGGAGGTGAAATTGGCAAATGCCAACCCACGAAACACGCCATTGTCGAAATGGTAGTTGAATGCATAGGGTAAAGGCAAGTTCAACTTTGTCATCACGTCCAACAACTGTTCTTTCTTGATGGCAAAGGGAATGTTCTTGATAACAATCGCAGTGGGGATCAAGTCGTCGTCGTCATAGTCGGTCTCATTAATTTGGGGAACATCGCCTGCTCCAGAGGCAGGGTTGTTGGCGGCGTTGGGGGCGTTGCTGTTCTTGGAAGTGTTGTTGCTGTTGCTGTTGTTGCTGTTGATGTGGTTGTGGTTGTGGTTGTGGTTGTTGCTGTTGCTGTTGCTGTTGCTCTTGTTGCCGTTTTTATTTTTGTTCAGGTTGTGAATGTCATTGTCGTTACTATTGTCGTTGCCTTCGTTGCCTTCGTTAACGGTGCTCTTTACATCCTTGGCGTCCAACAGATCCAACGTCGATTGCTGTTGTTGCTGTTGCTGTTCGACCCAGGGCCCCACATTCGACAGCGGCGTAGATATCGTTGGCTGGTTCAACCAGGATGATTGCTGCTGCATTCTCGAGTTTGTCAATCTTTGGTTGGATAGCTGTGGCGTGTTTGTGGGATTGTTGTTTTGGTTGCTTCCCGAGTCGGGGTTGACGTTGGCGTTGGAGTTGGAATTGGAATTGCCGCCGTAGCTGGACGAGTCGTAGCCGGATGTGGAGGACAAGGAGGACAAGGACGGCCGGCGCTGCATAAGCGAGTCCATTTGGTTGGGCGTGGTTGACAAGTTTCGAAAATCCATTGTTCTCGGCTGCTTGTGAACAAATTTAAATAAAAAGGGCGTCGTTGGCGTGTATCAAATGGCACCGTCTATTTGATTAGTCGGGTGGCTATCAAGCGGGTTTGGATGTTGTGTTGGTGGTAGGCGTGCTCTAGAGCCAATAAGCTGTGTGCTATATTAATGTTGATTCTACGCCCCTTATTAAAAAAGAAAAAAATGAAAGAACAAACAAAAAGGGGGGACTGCCTGGTTTGAACTGAGTATCAATCAGCGGGGTGGGTGGTGGAAGTGGTGGTTGGTGCTGCTGTGATTGTGGGAACAGGTGCTGCTGTGTGGATGGATGGAGGGGAGTGGTGGTGGTGGGATGGTTGCAGCAAGTGTGGTTGGTTGGGCTGTCTCTGTCTGGGTTATATTGTAGTTTACTTTCGCCTCAGTCAAAAAAAAAAAAAAACTTTTTCCCTCTTTCTCGTTCTCTCTTATTTTTTTTTTTGCCCACAGCCAGAAAAAGTGACAACTGAAGAAAACCAAAAAAAAAAAATTGTCACAAGTTGAAATTTTTCGCCCTACGTGTGCAAAAGAGTTCAAGTCGTTCAATCTCAGACAACAAGACCACTCCAGACATCCCAGACAACAAGACCAGTACACAATGGTATGTGTGAGCACTGTTAATTACCCCTGCACAGACAGTTTTACTAACTCCTCTCTAGTCCACACCATCCTCAAATCAGGTTGCCCCCGGCGGGTTGAGAAGCGCAGTCAAGAGAAAGACCACCGCCGACAAAAAGGCCCTGACCCAAGAGCAAAAGCCATTGTCCACGAGATCAGCCGGTGCTGGTGGCTCGTCTTCCACCATGATGAAGTTGTTTACCGACGAAGCACAAGGGTTGAGGGTCGACCCCTTGGTTGTGTTGTTTTTGGCGGTTGGTTTCATCTTTTCGGTGATTATCTTGCATGTGTTTGCCAAAATTACCGGAAAGTTTACCAGCTAATGGTGTCTTGGAATGTATAATCAGTCTCATCTTATCTACATGTCTTGGAGTGTATAATCAGTTTTATCTACATGTCTTGGAGTGTATAATCAGTTTTATCTACATGTCTTGGAGTATACTATGTACAGCTTGCGCGAGAATGTCTCTGTGGACATAATGCTTGGTGTCCCTGCCGGCGGCGTCGTAATCGACCCTCCATTCGTGGTTCTTGTTGGCGTCAAACGCCGCCTTCCACGACTGGCCGTACTTGTTGCCTCTCACTTCGATTTCCACAATGGGGTAGTTTTTGCCCACAATGATGGTCAACGGGATCCCCATCAAGTGTGATTCCCGCACCTTTTGCCCAAACGACGCGGCACGGCGATTGTCGTGGCGGTAGTCCACGTCTTGGAGCTCCGCAAACACTTTATCCATGTCGATACTGTCATTGGCAGCAACAACCGTGGCATCCCACGGGGAAATCGCCCGCGGCCACACTAGGCCCTGGCTGTCGCGGTTGATTTCGGCAATGGCAGCAATGATTCTGCTGATCCCAATACCGTAGCATCCCATCAAAACACTGGTCTTGTGTTTGTGGTGCGGAGTCTCTACTTCCAACCCCAACGGCTTGGAGTACCTGTCGCCAAGGTAAAATGTGTGGCCAATCTCAATCGCATTATGCGCCGTGAGCGTGCCCTCCTCGCACTCGCCACACACCTCGCCCTCCTGGGCGCGAACAAGGGGAACGTCGGTGAAGGTGGTGATTAACGACCGGTTGACAAAGTTGATGGGGAAATCGGGGAAATTGGACCTCGAGTTGAGTCTCGCGTCCATGATTCGCACCACCCGCTTGGAGATGAGCTGGTTCTCCTCGTCGTTGCCAAACTCGTGCACCACTTTTTCTTCATCTGCCTCAACCAAGTTCAAGTCGGGGATCTCATTACTGATAAAGTTTGGCTCCAATTCCCTGCCCTGGGGATAGTACGCACAAACCAAGGTGCTGCTGTCGTCACTGATAAAGTACCTGACCGAGACACCGCCAGAATTTCCCACTTCTTGCGGCGCATGTGCCGGGTACGAAAGCGTCTTTTCCACATTGCTGGCGTGTTTACACCCGCTGCATATAAACACAGTATCCTCCCCTTGCTTATCCAAATAGTGCCACTCGTGGGAGAGACTGCCGCCAATGTCGCCCGAATCGGCCTGCGCCTTGACATACGGGAGTCTCAAATCGGTGAAAATGCCATGGTATGCCCCCACAACCGAATCGTATGTCTGCATCGCCCTATCCTCGTCCAAATCAAACGAGTACGCATCCTTCATCAAAAACTCCTTGCCGCGGAGCAACCCCCCGCGCGGCCGCTTTTCGTCGCGAAACTTGGGGTTGATCTGGTACAACAACACCGGAAGCTGCTTATACGACGTCAACTCCCGCCGCACGTACTCGGTGATTTCCTCCTCGGCCGTGGGCGCAAGAAGCATGGTGTCGCCCGTCAATTTGAACAACTCGGTTTGGTTCCACCTCCCCGTCTTTTCCCAGAGGTGCTTGTGCGAGAGCAACGATAGACTCACCTGTTCGAATTGGGCTCTGTCCATGTGTCGCTTCACAATGGCGCTGATCTTGTCAACTATGGTGAGCCCCAAAGTCGACCAGTTGACGAGCCCGGCCCGGGGGTAGGTGACGTACCCTAGCTGCGCAAGGAGTTCATGTGTGGGAGTGGCTGGGCTGTACCGGTATTTGTTGAGCCGGCTGCCATAAAACTTTGGCACCTGCTTGATGTGTCGGCTCATGGTTTGGACGGCAGCTAGGGGGGAAATATCCTTTGCAATGATTTGTGCGCGCAGCTCAATGAAAAAAAAAAAAAAAACAAAAACAAAAACAAAAACAAAAACAAAAACAAAAACAAAAACAAAAACAAAAACAAAAAACAGTTGTGTTGTGTTTGATGTTGCGGGCAAACTACTTACTATGAAGATGTATATAAACACCAGACTCACTTGCCAAAGACATCCAGGACTGCGCTCTTAAAGTCATTGTACACCTCGTCGCCGTACTGTCTCAAATTCTCCAACGAAGAGTGGGCATCGGCCTTGGCCTGCTGCAACTTCTTTTCCCGGTTGGGGTCGTTGACCAACTGTTTGCTCAATTGGTCAAACTTGTCCTTGGCCTGCTCATAAGTCTTGATGGCCCTGTCCTTTTCAATCTGGAACCGTTGGTTGATTTGCTCATTGGCCGACTTTAACGAACTCTCGGCGTTGCTCTGCTGCTTGTTCCATTCCTTGTTCAAATCGTCCTTGGTTGCATTGTACTGCTGGTTCAACTCGGTAGAAGCTTCGTCAGCCTTTTTGGATCCCCAGCTGACCCATTCACTCTTTTTCTTTTCCGCTTCCGATTGAGCCTCGTCAGCCTTTTTGGATCCCCAACTGACCCACTCATCCTTCTTTTGCTCAGCTTCGTCGGCCTTTTTGGATCCCCAGTTGAACAACTTGTTCTTTTCCTCCTCGGCCTTGTCCTTTGCTCTCGTCAACTCGTCCTCTTGCTTGGTAAACCACCCTGAAAACAAGCCAGTGTCCTTAACTTCAGTTCTTCTCGAAGTGGTGGAGATCTCGGTAGTTTCCTGCTTCCCCTCGCCCAAACAATTGACAAAGTCAATATACTTGATAATCCCCTTTCTAAAAACATCCTTGTCCTCCCAGGGGGTCGACTCTTCTTTGACAGCATCTTTATAGTCCTTCTTGTTCTTTTGGAAATCCTTAAACAACTGGGTATCCTTGACGGACTCCACAACCGACTCGGTCTTTTTCTGCAAAATGTCCTTGCCCTCGTCAATCTTGTGGGTGAATTTCTTGGACAAGTCCTTGGTCAAATCGGTGCCTTGCTGCTGCGCCTGCTTGGCCTGCTGCTGCAATTCAGTGATTTGCTGCTGCACCTGGGCCCGCTCCTTTCTGGGCAAGATGGGCTGCACGTTTTGGTCGTAGTAGTAAACGCCACCAATGATGACGGCTGCACCTAATAAATATCTACCGGCTGACATGATTAATTCAAAGGTTCAATTGAGGTTTGGTAAAGAGAAAGAAGAGTAGTTCCAAGTGTCGAGTTTTCCTCCCACTGGGTTTTGGGTGAAATGAATGATTTCTTTTAAAAAAAAATGTTAAGTTTGCTATAGGGGGTTTCCTATTTCGGACGGCAACCGTATGGCAATTGTTGCTGCTCGGAAAACAAGAGCACTGACCATATATGATTACAACCCTACCCAACCAAAAGGCGCAAGAGGTGATGAGATCCCTACTGTCATACTATACCCTGTTAAAAGCCATATGGTCCAGGAAAGGGGGGGAAATCCGGCCCACCCCCCTTGTTTCTTCTCCCCCATTCCCTTGTGCGTGTTCTTTCCGT
>JAKTZW010000316.1:30262-77271 GCA_030579015.1 Zhuliangozyma blackwelliae | reverse complement strand
GGGGGGCGCGAGGGAGAGAGGATTGAGTTTTTTCCACAGTATGGAACTGTCACTCACATAGCAATCGGATGTAGTGGGAAGAGCGGAAATAAAAAATAAAAATGAAAATAAAATGTTATAATCTATTCTCAGGTAGGGATTTCAGGATTTACGGGAACATCCCTTGCATTAGCCCTATGTTGGATGGTCTTGGGAGATGATTACGAGCCAACGGCTTTATTCGGAGAAAGGCAATGTAGCTGTTTGGCAGCAATGTAGCTGTTGGCAGCAATGTAGCTGTTGGCAGCAATGTAGCTGTTGGCAGCAATCTAGCTCTCCCGCAGCAACGTAGCTCCTCCACAGCAATGTAGCTCTCCCCGCAGCAATCTACAGTCTTGCAAAGTCGTGTAACCAATTACTATACAAATCAAGGCACTGGCTTCTTCTTCTTTGACCATTCCAAATGTAAAATCAACGAGTGGTAACCCTTTCCATTCAACATCTCCAATGCCCGTTCTGCCATCTCCTCGGTGATGAACGAAACGTACGCAAACCCTCTAGATTCGCCAGTTTCCCGATTTCTGACAATGGTGACCCTTTGCAATGGGCCAAACCTGGCAAACAACTCGTTTCTCAACATGTCCTCGTCCACAAACGAGTTCAATTGCGACACCTTCAACGTGGTGGAATCGTCCCTGGCCTCCCTCGTAGGGATGTTGCCGCTGGCATCTGGCCTCATGTGTCTTGGAACATACCTGCCTGGCCCGTTTCCGCCCTCGGCCGATGCATCTGCTGCAGCACCCTCGCCAGCAGCGCCAGATGGGGCGGCAGCAGTGGCGCCCAAGGTTTCCTTGAATGGACACTTGGCGGTGTAATGGTCGCCGCCACACACTCTACATTTGATGGTCTGGACGGCAATCTTTTGGGCTCTTTCTTGTGCCTTCTCCTCCTCTTGCTTCTTCTCAGCCTCCTTCCACGAAAGACCCAACTTCAACTCCACCTTCTCACCCAATTGGGTGGTACTAGTGTCGGGCCCGGGTGGCTTGTTCTTTTCCTTTCCGTACTTGGTCCAGTTCTTGCGCTGGGCAATCAACGGATGTACTCTTTCCTGCACCTTGACTTCTTTTATTCTCTGCGTGATCTTGACCTTTTTGCCTTCCTGGTTGGTTCTGAATGTGATGACGGTTTTCGTTCCATCGGGGTTGGTTATAACGTCTGGGGGAGCTGAAAACTCGTCACCAGCGTCGGCCCATGATCCTCCTATTACGCCAGCCATGATGAATGTAGTGTTATGGTGGTGGGAGATGGGGGTTTGTTGTACTAGTAAGGGAAAACCAAAAAAATAAAAAAATTTATTGGTGATGGTGATGTTGATGTGTTTATGAGCCTCTTGAAAATTTTTCAAAATCTATAAAAAATCGTGTCACACACGACTGAGAGACATTACTGCTATAGACTAAGAGACGTTACGGCTGTGGACTATAATGAGACCGCATTTTCGGGCCTGCCGTAGAGCAACACGCTTAGTCTATGACGGCCAAATATGTCGTCGTGCTTGCCCCAGTTGCCAGTTATCAACTCAAACGGCTGTTGGTGCAGTGCCAAGTACGCCATGAGCTGGTACACTTGTCGCAACGATAGCAACTCGTCCTCCAAAGAATGGACAATTTCAAACCGCGTGTTTTCATCAACGACCCCAAACCCACTCTGGTCCCGTTTCCACGAAACTTGAGTAGAATCCTGGACACTGGCATACGACACAAACGCCTCGTCAACAAAGGAAACATAGTCGGGGTACTCCACAAGCAAATCCACCGGGTCGTAAATACCATCAAGAAACCGCAACACGTCAAACTTGACATGCTTCTCAACATAGTCCAACGCATCTTTTTCAATCTCCTCCATCGCTACACCCTGTTTGCGGGCGTGCTCTATTCCGTACTCCACAACCTCTCTAAAATTGAGCAATTGAAGCATCAAGGTGGCTCCAACCGAGTGTCCAGTAAGGATGAGCGTTTTGGCCAGGAGCAAGCCATTCTGGTGCAAGTACCGAAGGGCATGTACAATGTCCACCAAATGCAAAGGGTGTTTGATCTGGGGCGATAGGCGGTAGTTGATGCCAATCAATGTGGCGGGTGGACTATCCTTTGCCACGGGGATTAGTTCATCAAATGTGTTTGCAGGGGATCGCCATGCCCCGCCGTGGATGTATACCAAAACCGTGTCGTTATTAGAGCTATGGTTGAATATCTTGACCTGCTGTAACGGGTGGCTGCCGTACGAGTATATTTGCGGGGTGCTCATATTGGTGTGTTGCTACAGACCAGTATCATACTTTTTTTCTTCTTCTTTCTTCTTTCCTTCTTTACTCTATAGTTTGGTACAAATTTGTTGCAATGTTCAAGGTAAATACTTGTTGTCTATCATAATCTATCATGTACATCGTTACTGTCATTTCCGTAGTCATAAAGTCATTAAAATAGGTTGGTGAAAATGGTGAAAATGTCACCAAAAGCGTTGCCAGGTGCCAACTCAAGACACAACTTAAAACAGGCTCAAAACAGGCTCAAAACACAACTCAAGACACAACTCAAAACAGGCCCAAGTCCTCCCATGAATCAACTGATCATGTTCCTCCACACGGTTTACTCAATACACAATACACTTTGGAATGATCAAAATAAAACAACACTTCATTGGAAGCCCTCTTTCTCTTGTTCTCCATCTAACACAATCAAAGATAATAATAAAAAAAAAAAAAGCAAATACACTCAACAACACGATAAATAGGATTTTTGGGAAAAAAACCGATTGGAGTCAACTCGTGGTCCCCACATGTGTAGATGTGAATATATGTGCGTGTGTGTGTATGTGTGTTTTTTGTTTCTTTGTTTGTTTGCTTCTGTTTGTTTTGTTGGCTTAGAATCTGGTTGGAGATCTTTCACGGGAGTAAGATTCTCTCTCGCGAGGAGCAGAACGGTCATAGTCGCCTCTGCCGCCACGGCCGCCTCTGAAATCGCCTCTGCCACCACGGCCACCTCTAAAGTCGCCTCTGCCGCCTCTAAAGCCCCCTCTTCTGTCGCCAAAGTCACGACGGTCGTCATAGCCTCTGTCGTAGCCGCCTCTGCCACCACGGCCGCCTCTGAAATCACCTCCTCTGCCACCACGGCCACCTCTGAAATCGCCACCTCTGCCACCACGGCCACCAAAGCCGCCTCTGGATCTAGGTGGGGGTGGAACAAATGGCGACGTGTCTTCCTCGGCGCTAATAACGGCACCGTCAAACTCAGCCTTGTCCAACAATGGAACAGCCTTTTCCAAGTCCTCACCGCTGCCAAACTCCAAACTACCAACGGTCTGGTCATTGTCAAAGTCTCTGCTAATCCGGCAAAAAGTTGGCTCGCAAGACGTCTTTTCTCTAACGAAATCCTTGAGGTCTTGCCAAGCGGCATTCTCATCCAACCCAGTGATCTTGACTCTCCACTTGCCTCTAGTGTCCTCCTTTCTCTTGGCAGCAAACTCAATCATCAACCTCTGGCCGTTGAGCTCAGTGTCGTTCAAGGTGTCCAAGGCACGGCTCGAGTCGTCCTCGGTTTCGTAGCTGACAAAGGCGTAACCTCTCATTAATTGCACATCAACAACGGCGCCGGCGGGGGCGAAATGCTCCTCAACTTGTTCACGGGTGACTTCATAACCGATTGGTCTAACGAACAACTGCTTCGATGGTTCAGCGCTCATTGTAATTTTGACTGGGTGATTGATATATGTATATATGTATGAAAAAGTATTGTGAAGAAAGGGAAGAAAAAAAAAATTGGGCGATGAGGGTGAAGGGTGAAGGGGGGGGCGTGCGCCGTTTCAAACTGGTGTTGCTGGTTTTCCTTTTTTTTTCTTTTTTTTTTTCTTTCTCCCCTTTCTTTACAAACGCGGATGGCGCACTACCTGCCACGTCAAATTGGGGTGGGTCATGGAACATTTATATATAGGTATAGAGCAAAAGGGCAAAAGGGCAACTACATATAGATTAACAAGTAGTGGATTAAAGTATTCTAGACAAAGACAACTATAATAGATGAGAAGCGTATAAAATAAAACAACAAGAAATAAACAAAATTCAACGTCAATGTAAATGGTGTAGAGATGGAGGGGAGGAGATAAGAGGGGGGGGAGAGCATGGAGTGAAACACCCATAAAAGAGTAACGTCATTGCCAACAGTCACACTAAGAAAACACCTTTTTCAAAAACTTTCTGAACCCGCCCTTCTTCTTCTCTTCAGTCTTGCCGTCCTTCTTGGCTGGAGCGGCAGTCTTTGGCTTGGGCTTTGGCTTGTCAGTGGCGGCGGCGGTGGTGGCGGCGGCAGCAGCAGCAGGGGCGTCACCAGCTGCAGTGGTGGCATCCTTGGCATCGGCGGTGGTGGCATCCTTGACATCAGTGGTGGCATCCTTGGCATCGGCAGTTGCATCCTTGACATCAGTGGTGGCGGCATCCTTGGCATCGGCAGTTGCATCCTTGACATCAGTGGAGGCATCCTTGACGGCATCTTCAACTGGTACGGCCTTGGCGATTTCGCTTGCTGGCACAACAACTTGTTCAACGGTAACAGGGCCATTAACACCTTCAGCTAACTCAGCCTCCTTGGTCAATCTTTCTCTTTCCGATTTGGTGGGGGTGATTTCCTCAAGGGTGACTGGACCTTCGGTGGCTTCAATGGCAGCTTCAATGTCGTGCTTGCTGCCACGTGCGACGATAATCTCCTCCTCCTCTTCTTCTTTAGCAGCGCCATTGGCCTTGACAACGGGCAAAGCGTCAACTTCCTTCTCCTCGCCCCCCAATGCTTCAGCGGTTGCATTTGGATCCAAAGTCTTTGGCGCATCGGCAGCTTCTGGGATAGCGCCGACAGCAGCCACAGGAGCAGCTTCAGCAGGCACAACGGCAGCGGCAACAGCGGCAACATCTTTGCTGTGCCCGTCAATACCAGCCTCGACTGGGGCAGCATCCACGGCTGGAACATCCACTGGGGCAGCACTGGCTGCAACGTCTTTGCTGTGGCCGCCAAGAGCAGCGCCCAATCCAGCAGCACCCAACCCGGCAGCGCCCAACCCGGCAGCAGCACCCAATCCGGTAGCAACGCCGTGGGAGTGGTTGTGTGTTTCATCTTCTGGGACAACAGCCTTGTCTTTGACGCTGGCATCCTTAATGTCGCCAGCAGTGACAACCTCGCCCTTGACTTCGGGAGTTTCATTCACATCGGGCGCAGTTTCCTTGGCATCGATTCCAGTAGCAGTGTCTGCAATGCCAGCAGAGGTGCCTGCGGTAGTGGCAGCGGTGGCAGTGGCTGCGTCCAATTCACCAACTGGTTCAGGAGTCTGCTCTTCAGTGGAGGTCTCCTCGGACTCGCCATTGGCAGCAGAAGCCTTCTTCTTGGCCTTGTACTTGCTTCTCTTGATCTTCTTCTTTTGCTTCTTCTTCTCCTCCGCCGACAATTCCGACCCATCAACCAAAGTACCGGAACCAGCTATGGCAGCACCGGCAGTGGCAGCACCGGCAGTGGCAGCACCGGCAGTGGCAGCACCGGCAGTGGCAGCACCGGCAGTGCCAATCTCGGTGACATTCTCATTCAAGCTCTTGGGGTCGACATCGCGGACTTGTTCAAAGGCAGACAATTGTTCGCCCTTGGGAAGGGCCACGCCCGGTTCACCGGCAATCGATGGGTGGTTGGGTTCTTCCTTGGGCAACACGGTGGTCTTCAAGTCCTTGCTGTGGCTGTCGGCAGAAGAAGACAAGCCAGACTCGGGGATAAAAGCGCCTGGCACCGTCAAAAGACCAGCCAAGTCCTCGGCTTCCAAGGCATTGTTTTCAATGCCAGAGCTGTCCTTGACAACCTTTTCTGCTGGGTTGATTTTCCAGTCGCCGTCGACAATATACTTGTACAGCACCGTTTCCTTGGAGGGTGGCAAGGGCACTTCCAAGGCAAACGAGCCGTCAGCCTGCTTCACGAGAGGAAACGTCTGGGACCAGTTGTCAAAAGTACCAGTGACAATGACATTGCTTGGACCTTGTGGCCTAGATGGGGTTGGTTAGTACGCAATGGTGAAAGAATAAAGGGCGACAATATTCTCAAGGCGTCGAGAGAGTGTATGAGCTATAGGACTGTGGATGACAAGGCGAGAGGGCCCACACTTTCCATGGGAGGCCGGGAGAAGGAAAATACTATCCAATCGGCATCCTTGGCACATCCTCGAGCAGTGGTTTCCTTGCTCCAATGTACAATCTTATCATGCCTCTCCCCCCAAGGAAGGGGGACTTGTCCCGTCATAATTAAAAAAAAAAAGGCAAAATTAAACAGGGCAGGCCCGCCCCCTAGCAAAGGCGGGTCCCACTGGAGAGCTTCAATTGTGCGCCTTTACAAACACATTGGGTGGCGTGGTGGTGGCACATACCATTTAAAGGTGTAATGGAGGGACATGATTGATGGAGTTGTTGTTGTTGGGTTGGGTTGGTTCCTCTTCGTGTTGTGTGTGGGAAGAAATAGATAGATTAAGAGGGAGGGCGGGAGAGAGTGACGGATTCCTTTGTAGGAGGAGAGAGAGCAAAAAGAAAGAGGAAATTTTTCTTCTCCTCTGGTTAACTATGTACCTGCACATAAACCCACACCTCCAAAAGCTGGCCTCGACTTCCCAGCCATTTTTTTGTTCTTTTTGTTTTTGTTTTTGTTTCCCGCGGTGCTTGTGTTGTTTGTGGGCTGGGGGGTTTCGCAACCTGAAATTGGCCATTTCTTGCACTAATTGAGCAAATGCCAGCATGGGAGACAATCTTTAGCTCATGTCGCTGTCTTCGCGTCCGTATTCGCTCGTGTCAATGTCATTATTGTATTGCGCGCTCAACTGGCTGTCGTCGACAATATCCGCCGCCAGCCGGTGATCGTCGCCAAAGTAGCTCAACAATATCGGGAGCAAGCACAAGGCGTGCACCGAGGCGACAACAATAAGGGCAAACCACATTCTGAAATAATAAACCTCAAAGATCTTGGACCTCGTAAATGCAAGCACCGAGATCCCAATAAGCTTGGTCATCACCACCCCGCCCAAAACGGCCCCGCCAACCGTGCTCACGGCATTGTACGCCTTCAAGTTGCGCAAGTTGGCCGTGAGGCTCTGCATGCTGGCCGTCTCGTCAATGCTCACAAACCTGGCGTACAACTGCTCGTCGCTCTCGTCTTCAAATATACTGACGCGCGACACGCAATAGGCGCGGGTAATGTGGATGGTAAACTCAACAGCAAGACCAGCACAAATAATCAAATTGACTAGCGACACGGCATTGAGCGAGATGCCCCATACTGCAAGCACGCCGCCAATATTGATCAATATCGACACAATGGTCACCGCCAAAACAAACGCCGACCTTGTCGACCCCAATAAAAAGGCACTCACGAGCCAAATAATCAACACTGCCGCGCCAAGCAACCCAAATGTCAACCCAACAATCGTCTGGTACTGCACAAAGAAAATGTAAAACGGCGACCACGCAAACACATCCACGTCGGCAACATACCGCTGGATTTCTTGCACAATTCTCAAGGCATTGCTATACGCATTGATAAAGTCGTCCTGCGACCGGAGTGGCGAGTGCGACGTCCGAAAGTAGCTGGCGAGAATCAAACCGTCGGTTCTGGCAATACTGGTTCCGTACGGAGCTTTGCCGCCCAACGGACAAGGATCACTGGGCTCTTCAATCCACTGGTTAAAGTAAAACATAAAGTCGTCGTGCTCGGGGAACCCCTTCATGCTCGAGTCGTATGGTGGATTGTGGCCAAGAAAACACGTTTGGCACTGGCGTTGGGGCGCATGGGGCGAGCAAAATTGCGGCACCTCGTCGTCAAAAGTTGACTTTTGTAACCGGCAACACTGGTCAAGGTCAGGGTTCAACCACATGAAAAAGTCGTCCAACCAATTGGACGCCGGCTCGGCAATCATTGATTTCTTGGTTCGCTTAAACTCTTGCTCGAGAATGTTGGCCAACGAGTATTCATTGCAGGCGGAAAACCGCCCACACACCTTTTGCTGGCCCGCCCGCAGCGTCACGTCCAAATCCTTAACCACAAAGAAAACTGGCGGACCAGCGTTGAAATAGCCATACAATGAGTTGAAGTACTCAATCAAGTACGAGTCCTTTGGAATGGCAATACGCTGGTCCAAGCCAAATTTGATCCCGGGAAGAAGACTCAACGATACCCCGAGCCACAAAACAAAAAGTGTTAAAATCTTGGGCTTTGTTGTCCGGCCAAGGATAAAGGGGGCATAGTACTTGCTGATCCAGTGCGAAACATTGTACTCGGAATGCTTTTCTGGTCCTGTGGAAGCTGATGCAGAAGCAAAAGCAGAAGCAAAAGCAGGAGCATTTGCACTTGCATTTGCATCTGCTTCGTTGTTGTCATTGTCATCCAACTTCAAAGGCGCAATGGTGATGCAGGGCACACAGTCAATTCTATTATCCTCCAATCTCCTTTGATCCAACGCAAGTAATCCAATAAAACACGTCATTTGAAGCAAAAAATTGATGAGCACCGCCCCTGCACTATAAAATGCAAAGTTCTTCACCGCCGGCATGTCAACCAACGTGGCAAGCAAAAACATGCTGACTTGCAACACGGCACTGATAAAACACGACGGACCCACACACCTCAACGCTTGCGAGATCCTAGTCTCGAGAGGAAAGTCGGGAAAACTGTCGGTAACAAGGTGCAACTCGTGGACAATCAAAAAGATATTGTCAATGCCAATCGCCAACACCAAAAACGGAATCACTTCGGCGATAATCAACGTCGACTTTAGCCCCACAAGCGAAAACAACCCTGCCGACGCCGTGACCGAGAGCAAAATGATGAGGATACCGCTCAACCCCAAGGTGAATCTGGTCTTGACCAACGACCGCAACGTGCCATTAGGCAAACGACCGCCCAACGCAAGCGACGCATACAAAAACATCACGAGGTACGAAATGGCAATGATCCGCACATCGGTGTTGGTCGACTTGTTGAGCTCTTCTGTGAGTGACACCTCGGTGCTGAATGCAACATTGAGCGAGTGTGGGTTTTCCGCTTGCAACTTTTGAGCCCACTTTTGAAAAGAGTGCTCGTATTGGATAGCCCCCTCGGTGTACTGCTCGTCCTGGGAATCACTATTGATCAACACAGTCACCGTGAATGCCCTTGCCTTGGAAATGTCGTCATTGTCAAACAAAATGTTGGGCTTTAATGGCTGCTGGAACGTGGGCAAGCAGTCAACAGGGGAGCGGACACAGTGCTGCAATTTCGTTTCCCAATTGTTCTCATTCAACTGGTTGAGGTCGCCAGAGAAATACTGCGTAAACGACTGGATGGCGCATGTTTCGCCCAAAGGCTTGAAACAAATGTCAGACAATGACACATTGGGGTGGAGTTCCGCCAACTCAGATTCGCTCTCAAACCACCACTTTACCGTATCCCAGCTCAACACCGGCGTGTCGTCCCTAGAGCTAACAATCACCTGCTCGACCCGGAACCATTCGCCAAAGTTGGTTTGAAAGTACTGGTGGTTTTTGTATGCCGGGTCTTGGGGGCTGACCCAAAGCTTGATGGGGTCCGTTTCCAATTTGAGCTTCAAAAGCCCCAACGAGAGCAAAAGCGCCGCAGTCACACTAGTGCCAATGGTGATGCCAGGGTAGCTGGAGCAGAAATGGCCAATGTGGCTAAACGTGTCCTGGATTCTCAGCGTCACTTTTTCCGAGAGCCTTTTGGCGCCGGGCTTGGTCAAGGTAACGTACCGCAAGGGGCTTATCATATAGTCCAAATCGTCGTCGTTGTTGTCATCGTCCGAAATTGAGTGGCGCCGGCGTGTCACAGCAGCAGCACCAGCAGCACCAGCAGCCCTCTTCAGGCGCGCGAGGTATACATGGTACCCGCCAAGCAAGAGGACCAAACAGATCCAAACAATAACCACCGAAAACGAAAAACACGGCAACACCCCCACGGTGCACTTTTTGTTCAAGTTCCGGGCGTGGGGTAATTTCGGACACGAGCTCTCGCAGTCGGTGCATGCGCACCTATACTCCTTATCGTCGCAACTCTTGACCTCATCCAACCGCAACTCTATCCCGGCCAGCTCTTCCTCCGGGGTGGTTTCATAGACAAAGTTTATCTGGTACGGCGACCCGCCAAGCAACGGCTTTTCGTCGCCCAAAAACTTTAAAAACAGCCTATAGTCCTTGGCTCCACCGCCAATCAAGTCCATGGCGAACCCATTGGTGGCTGAAAACTTGACGTCTTTGCACGAGTCGAAAAACGCCTGGGCCATTTGAGGCGACACAAACTGGTCAATCTCGGTGACAATCAAGTCGCCCGTGTCCCTTGCAAACTCACTCTTTGTGATATTGACAAATGTTGACTCGTTGGGCGAGCAACTAAACTGGCAAAAAAAGTTGTAAAAGTTGTGGTGGCACGCGGGACAAGACGATATAATGGGGTCCACTCGTTTCAAGTTCAGCTCCAATGCGTCAATCTGTTCGGGCAGACAACACACCATGTCAAAGTCCTGGCCGCAAATCTGCTTCAACCGTTGTCTAGACTCATCACTGGGAGCCGTGGCGGGGACAAAGTTGGCACACGGAAGGGGTTTGCCAAAGACGGACTTTTTGCCGCAGGTGCCATAGGTGTTGCAGTACCCCCTTTTGTGCAGCAGCAGCAGCAGAAGTTGCTCAGTGTTGCCAGTGTTGCCAGTGTTGCCAGTGTTGCCAGTGTTGCCAGTGTTGCCAGTGTTGCCAGTGATTGCAACGACGCTGGCGAGCATGCCCTGTAGTAGTAGCAGTACAAATATGAATGCAGTCTTCATATTGGAAAGCAATTGATAAAGTGTTGAGTGGGAGAAGGTGTTGGACTTGTCGAATGACTTTTCTGGAGAAAATGGGGTGGGTGGGGGGAGGGAGACCGGAAAGTATTGCGCTCCTTTTTTTTTTTTTCCAACTTGCACGCCGGCGCAAGAATCATGTGTGAACAGGTCTGACATGGTGGTGGAGACGGAGGTGGCAATGTGTAGTGGTTGCAGGGTTACTCTATGTATCACAGGTAGATACGAGACTATGTTTTTGAAACCTCCATCGATTGCTTTGAGGCGGAAAGAAATATTTGGTGGCTGTTGGTGGTGGCCAATGTTGCCGTCTCCTGCGTATAGACACGGCTTCTTCCAACGCGTGTCTCACTTTTCTCAGTAGCCATCTCAGCCCACCACAACCACGACCACATCCACCACATCCACAACGACCACCACACCCACAACCATAACCACCACCCCGAAATGTTGATTGGGATATCGGGAACGTTGAGCTCTGGCAAGACAGAAGTGGCACGGTACTTGACGTTCCAAGGGTTCAAGCTCCTATCATTTCAGAGCACCACTGGTGAAGACGCTCTCAACGACTCTTTTCTCGAATCGTCTCCCACTCCGTCCCAAAGCGACGATGCTGCGGCGTCGGTGGCCGGCGACATGAGCCATCTAACCACGTCTGAATCATCATACTATACCAGAATGGAGGTGTTCAAACAATTCACCGACTTGGAAACATTGGTTGACTTTGTCACCACCCATTGGCGCGACAACTATGTCATTTCGCACATCAACGACATGAGCATGCTCCAGGCGTTGGTCAAGAGGCCATTCTTTTTGCATATATCGATTGACGCGCCGCTAAGGTTGCGGTACCAGCGGTACCATAAACACCAACTAACGTTTGACGAGTTTGCATTGCAAAACGACGAGTTGCTCTTCAACACCCACAACCCCTTGATCCAGATTAACAACCAGGCCCAGGTCAAAATCATCAACACTTCAACGTCAATCAAGGATCTCTTTATCAAGCTCTCGGAACTCAACTTGTTGGACCATGCGCGCTTGAGGCCTACGTGGGACTCGTACTTTATGCGTCTCGCCGACTTGGCGGCGTTGCGGTCCAACTGCATGAAGCGCCGGGTCGGGTGCGTGGTGGTGTTGGACAAGCGGGTGATTGCCACCGGCTACAACGGCACCCCGCGCCACTTGACCAACTGCAACGAGGGCGGGTGTGGCCGCTGCAACAAGGGCCACGGCAGCGGCGCGTCGCTTGCGACGTGCCTATGCTTGCACGCCGAAGAGAATGCCTTGTTGGAAGCAGGACGCGATAGGATCAGAGGCGGCGATAGTGTGTTGTACTGCAACACGTGCCCCTGTTTGACCTGCAGCATCAAGATTGTTCAAACGGGCATCAAGGAGGTGGTGTACGCGCAGAGCTATTCTATGGATGTGCAGAGCCACAAGATCATGAAGGAGGCCAACATTGTATTGAGGCAGTTTCAGCCTCCTATAGACGGAATCTTTATATAGAGTTGCCAGAGGCATCAAATTTCCTTATACTCATATGGTCCTGGCTTTTGCTCAGCGTCAAGCTTGATCTCTTCAATCACTTTGCCATCGACTTTCAACGAGGCTTCGATCTTGTCGCCAGCTACAATAGGGCCAACGCCCTTGGGGGTGCCGGTCAAGATCAAGTCGCCCTTTTCCAACGTCATGATGGAGCTCATGTGGCTCAAGATCTTGTGGATGGGGAAGATCATCAAGTCGGTCTTGTCTTGCTGTTTGACCTCGCCATTGATCTTCAACTCCAACTCGACATTGTAGGGGTCAGGAATCTTTTCCTTGGGGATAAACCCCGACACTGGCAAAAACGTGTCAAACCCCTTCCCGATTGACCAGGGTAATCCCTTTTTCTTGGCCTCATCCTGGACGTTTCTCGCAGTCATGTCAATGGTCAAGGCATAACCCTCGATGCTCTCCAAGGCCTCTTCTGGGGAAAAGTCAGCGGGCAAGTCCTTCAAGGTTCTGTTCAACGTGAATGCAAGCTCGACTTCGTGGTGCACAACCACGCCGCGGGGGACTAAAAAGGGACCGCCACCAGGAGGCAATACCGATGAGGATGGTTTGAGGAAAAAGAATGGCTGCTGTGGCTTGGCATTGTTGAGCTCTTTGATATGGGCCGCGTAGTTGCGGCCGATACAGAGAATCTTTCTGGCGTTGTCGAGGTACTTTAAAGACATTGGGTGGTGGTGTTGAAAAGTGGGTTGGCGCGAGAGATATTTTTCAGAGATCCATTCAATTGGACAATGTGGGGAGAGGACCACAAAGGTGGACCAAGTTGGGGGAAGGACCACCGCATCTGCCTGTCCCTGTTCCTGCTCCTGCTTTAGTTTTAGTTTTGGCTCGTGACACTTACTTCTCCTTGCTACTCCTTACTACTCCTTGCTATCCCCCCCCCACTTCCCTGCTCTACATCTATATAGCTCCATCGTGATGAACAAAAAAAAAACTTCTTCACCATGCTACGACTCCTACGAAGGTACACCACAAGCAACGCCCCTACGTTGGCAAAAGCATCCACAACCACCACCACCACAGCCCCCACATCGCACCCACCTTCGCCGTACTACCCCCTGCACAAAACCTATGACTACCCCCAGGATTCCAACCCGCCCCTTTCCTCCATATACACCCAGCCGGAGCCGCTGCCGCATGACCCCATAATCGTCGCCATGTCAGGCGGCGTCGACTCCTCGGTGGCCGCGGCCCTCTATGCCAACAAGTACACCAACGTGCACGGCATCTTTATGTCCAACTGGTCCCAGACAGCAACGTGCACCGAGCGCGACTGGAAAGAGGTGCAGACGCTAGGCCAGCAGTTGGGAATCCCCGTGACCCGAGTCAACTTTGAGCACGAGTACTGGAACGAGGTTTTTCAGCCCATGCTTGACAAGTACTCCCAGGGACTCACGCCCAACCCCGATGTCAACTGCAACAAGCACGTCAAGTTTGGCCGGCTCGCGCAGCATGTCGAGGACAAGTTTAGTGGACAAGACTGGTGGCTCGTCACTGGCCATTATGCCCGCGTGATGCGGCATACTGCCACGGGGGAGCACCACCTCCTCCGGGGCTTGTCGCGCGGCAAGGACCAGTCGTATTACCTCTCGTCGATCCCGAGCTCCATTCTCCCGCGCTGTCTTTTACCCATTGGCCATCACCACAAAACGCATATCCGTAAAGTAGCGCGCGAAACCCACCTCGATGCTGTGGCCCTGAAACCCGACTCGCAGGGTCTTTGCTTTGTGTCGCCGCAACAATACGGCAACTTTCGCGATTTCCTCAATGAGTACATTGAGCCCAACCCGGGCGACATTGTCACAAAGGACGGCAAGGTATGGGGCCGGCACCAGGGGTTGTGGCACGCCACGATTGGACAGAGGTCGACGGTGTGTATGCCGCAGGGTGACCCCGCGTACAAGGGGGTGTGGTTTGTTGCTGAAAAAAGAAGCGACACGAACCAACTAGTTATTGTCAAGGGGAGGGATCACCCTGAGTTGTACAAGACGCATGTGTCGTTGTGCGACTTGACGTGGGTGTACCCGAGAGAAGAGGCGGCAAAAATACCAGTGGAGGAGATTCAGTTTCAGTACCAGTCGTTAATGGTGCCGCTTGCCGTCAAGAGTATAGAGGGAACTAGAGGAGAGTTGGCGGTTGAGTTGGCAGAACCGGCACGAGCCATTGCCCCAGGCCAGTATGGCGTCTTGTACCGAGGCAACCAAGTGCTTGGGTCAGGCATGATTGCAAAAACCTGGTAAATTGATTAAAAAGAAACTGTAAATATAACACAACGTCTTAGATATATATATATACAAATACAAACAAGAATAAAAAATAAAAAAAAAAAGAGTAAAGAAGTCAACCTTTGATGAAAAGAAATGACGGAGCAGCAAAACTTTACAAGCTCTCCTCAAAAACAACAGTCTAACATTTAGTGGTACAATCACTCGCTTTTTTAAAAGGCGGCAATTGTGGGGTACAACTTACCCTCGTCCAACTTGGCAGGAGCAGAAGCAGTGGCATCAGCAGCGGCATCAGCAGCGGCATCGCCCTTGTTCTTTTCCTTTTCCTTTTCCTTTTCCAAATCGTCAATTTGTTTCTTCAAGTAAGCAACAACAGCATGAATCATCTCTCTGTGCTTGGCAACTTCACTGAGCTTAAACCCATCAACGACAACATCGTCAGCTGGGGTGTGCTCCTCAATGTTCAACTTGTCAAACATGGCATCCAACTCGTCATCAGAACTATAGTCACTCTCGCTGTCGCTAAGCTCGTCGCTGTCTTCCTCAGACGACAAAGAGCCATGGGTCAGGACCTCCACCACCTCGCCCTCAGTCTCATCGTCATCGTCATCATCACCATCCAATGGCTGGGCCGACTTTTGGTATGTGGAAACACCACCCAACTCCAAAGCGTGTGGGTGCTGCTGCTGGGCGCCTTGGTAGCCATACATGGCACTGTACGCCACGGGTCTATTGATTTGTGGGTACGATGGCAAGTATCCCAGGTAGTTGCCAGCCAGAGTATCCTTGCTTGCAGAAAGCGACGACGCGTTGGAAATGGTGGGCAACGAGGGGTACAATTGGCCACTGGATGGGAGAACAGTTGCTTGTTGCTGTGGCGCTGGTGCTGGTGCTGGTGCTGGTGCTTGTGCTTGTGCTGGCGCCTGTGGTTGTGACTGTGGTTGTGACTGTTGCATTTGGTGCGTTGGCTGCTGCTGTTGCTGTTGCTGCTGTTGCTGTTGCTGCTGTTGCTGGTACTGTGTTGACATGACTTGGTATTGCATATCGATTGAGGAAGACAAGGAATTGAAAAACTTTTCCGCCTCGTAAATGTTACCAGTAGTGTAGCCGTTGGAAGCACTAGGGTGCAACGCAACTGGTGGCTGCTGTTGCGACTGCTGTGGCTGTTGACCATGTTGCTGCTGCTGCTGCTGGTAGTGCTCGTCCAAGTGGCTCAACTTGTTGAACATATCAATGTTGTACTCGGCGTTTGGTTTAGCCCTCTTGGTTGTGTATTCACTGCCCGGCTGCTGCTGCTGTTGCTGTTGGAGCTGTTGCTGTTGAAGCTGCTGCTGCTGTTGTTGACAGCCCAAGTTATGAAAGCTAAAGTCATTCAAAATGGAGTTGACGACATACAGGTTGTGCTGCGAGTGAGCATCATACCTTCTCTTTCTCAACGCCTCATCTTCAACGCCATTGGCAGCACCGCCATAGTAGTTCAAGTTAATGTCACCGGCGGGAGGCCCTCCCATCTTGCCAGCCAATCTAGCCCTTTGCTTAGCCTCCTTGAGCTGTTGCTTCGACAATTCCCTCTGGGCCTTCTTCAACTTCTTGGGGTGGTCCTCAGCGTGAATCTTGGAGTGCTTCTTCAAGTCCTGGGGCCGCTTAAAACTCTTGGGGCAAAGACCGCACTGAAAGGGTTTCAATGGAACATGGACCCGCAAATGCGACGTGATATGGTCACGCTTGACAGTGGATGTGCCGCAGTTTTCCCAAAAGCACGTCAACGACAAGTTGTTTGACGACTTGCGGCCAACATGGTCGTCGCACAAGTGTTCATACAAAATCTCGGGGGATTCAAACACAATGCTGCACCCGCCCCAAAGGCACCTAAATGGGCCAAGCAAGTCCTCTTCTTTAATCTTTTTATAAGTCTTTTTAGGCCTGACCACGCCGGGGGCAAGTGGTGCTGGAGGTGTTCTCTTTTTGATATTCAAATTGCCAATGGAAGGAATGTCGCTAGCGGAGACACTGTAGCCATTGGACTGGGCTTGGTGGGTGTGTGGGTGGGGGTGGGGGTGGGTGTGAGGATGTGAGTGTGCGCGTGGGTGCTGTTGGTCGTGGTACTCCTGTTGGTGTTGCTGCTGCTGGTGTTGCTGCTGCTGCTGGTGCTGCTGTTGGTGCTGTTGCTGTTGCAGGGTGTACAAATAAGTTTGGGCGGGATAGTACAGTGATGGGTGGTTGTACACTTGGTTGAGGCTGGGGTTCAACAGCAGGGCAACATTTGGTTGGCCAAAAGTGGGCAAGTTGTGGAGCGGCGGCTGGGCGGGGGGCAAAGCCGTGGTTTGGAGATAGTGCTGTTGCTGTTGCAAAGTGTGTTGAACGGTGGTGGTGGTGGTGGTGGTGGTACTGTTGGTGTTGTTGTTGTTGGTGTTGCTGGTGCTGTTGCTGGCACTGTTGCTGGTGGTGCCAACGGCGGTGGCAGAGCCTGTTTCTGGACTCTTTTGGGGCTGTGCCACTACTTCCGAGCTGGGCAAGGTGACGCTCTGAATCTGCTGCTGTTGCACCTGCTGTTGTGGTGTCTGGTTCTTGGCGGCCTCTACAATGGGCGAGTTGGCAGTAGATTGCGTGGTAAACGACGAGTGTGGTGAGCCGGTTATGTGGCGGGGCGAGGCAGACGAGGTGATTGAAGAGGGCGAGGTGACATTGTCCAACTCCAAATCGCCAGTGGAGGGGGTCCTATTGGCTGATGGTTTGCCCACGGTTGAGCTTCTGGTACTGCTACTAGTGCCTTCGGCGCTGGTGGTAGCCGTGTTGGCGGTGCTATCAGCGTTGAGATAGGTGACTGGGTGTACGTTGTAGTTCATGGTGTAAAGAAGGAAAAACGAGGAAAGGTGTGTGCTGTGTGTTTTGAGTTGTGTGTTGTGTGCTGTGTGTTGTGTGTTGTGTGTTGTGTATGTAGATGTGATGTATATGTGATGTGTATATATATATCAAGGGGTGGGGAGGGATGGTGACGGTGGGGTGAGTGTGAAGGATATAGTGATTTACATGTATTTATAAAAATAAAAAAAAGGAACAGCAAACTACACGAGAGTATTTGGCGAGGGGAGAATCAGGGAGACTTTTAAGTTGAATGCTCAGCAGGAAACTTTGCTGCATTTCCAACTCCTCCCCCCGAGGTGAGCAGTTTCCCTTTGAGTTACTTTGTATGGGCGTAGTAAGAGAAACTAATGTGTGTGTGTCTGTGTGCGAGAGAGAGAGGGGGGGGGGCGTGTCCGTGTCACATTTGCCAAGACAAAACGCAAAAATTTACACTGACTGACTTTTTTATTTTTTATTTCTTTTTTTTTATTTCTTTCTTTTTTTTTTCTTTCCTCCTACTACTGCTGCATGGTCGGGACACGACCTTCTTTTGTTTTTGTTTTTTTGACTTTTTTTTTTCTTGTCCGCCGGTCCTCTATTTTTCTTGGCAGCCAAAAAAGAGAGAGAGAGAGGTGGTGCACTCATTGTTGTTACGTTGAGCCATGCACACTGCCTCTGCCCACAGCTCCGCTATTTTTCTACTATCGGTTTCTCTCACAGCCCCCCCCTCTCTCTCTCTCTCTCTCTGGTTTTTTAACCCACACCGCGGCCCGTTTGTGTGGGTTATCAATCTCTCCCTGTCCCCCAGCCTAGTGGACATGCAACCGGGGAATAGAAGCAAAACCAGAGGCAAAAAAAAACTAGTAAAAAAAAAGTCTAACCCAACAATAGGCGCCATCGTCGATTGTAATGAAAGATGGTTGCAGAATGGGGTGAGGTGGGATTAGGCACGTTTTTGGACACGCACTGGATATGACAACATGGATGATACTGATAACGTCCATAAACGCAAGGTTATGTGTCCTCTCCAAAGTCACTCCCACTCCCTCCCCCCTTTCATTCGCTCGTCCCTCGGCTCTTTTCCCTCTCTTTCCAACTCTCCCTCTCCCCTTCACCATCTCCCTCTCCCTTTCACCATCTCCCTCTCCCTTTCACCATCTCCCTCTCCCTCTTTCCAACTTTCCCCCTATCCAACTCTCCCGCTTTCCAACTTTCCTTCTTTCCAACTCTCGCTTTTTTTTCTTGTCGCCTCCCAGAAATCAAAACAGATGTGTAACCAATTGGACCTGTTGGGCATTTCGATCTTGTTTTCCCTAGTCCGGTTCCGCCGTGTTTCCCCTTTTGAATCTTCTGTCCAATCTCACTCCACTCTCTCCCCACTTCCCTGTTTCGGCTATACTGCTCTAAAACTGGTCCAGTAATAGTGGCAGGCTGTTTTCTTGGTGAATCCCATGCACACCCTCCCCCCCCTCTCAGCCAATAGCCATAGCTACGTTCCTTCCCAAACATCATTACCCCCCTCACCTCTACATAATCTTGCATTTCCTGGCCATCTGACTCTATGGTCATTGTCTCCTTTTCCATCCACTCTGGTGTTATGCCACACCGTAAGCTGTAATAAAAAATAATAAAAAAGAGAATCCGTGTCACCCAACCATGTAACCTCCCCAACCCATTCGTGGAAACATACACGCTTCCCAATCCAGCCGCATATCCCTCTCCCTGCTTTGTGATTGTCATGTCGGAGCAGGCTTTAGGATATAGGCTTTTTCTTTTTCTTTTCATTTTTTTTCTTGACAATTGTCTTTAACCTGGTCCAACCCCCAAATGGTGCGCAAAACCCCCAGTGAGTGGTGGAGGTTGGATAGAGAACATACAGCGCCGTGCTTGCATCTCGATACCCTCCCTAAGAAACTGTCGTTTTTTTGTTTTTTTTGCTGGGCCTTCCCTGTGGAGTGGCAACCCCATTGTGTTGTACCAAGGCCAAGGGAATGGCAACAAGAAAAGGGTGGGTAGGGGAACAGGAAACCTAATGTATGAAAGGATCGTGAAGGGTGGGAGAGTAGGGGTGGAGGTCGGCACTGAATGTGGCATAAACTAGCGATATCCCAGAGAACCCACCCCGATTCTCATATCTAGCCGGACTCATCCCCTCTCTCTCTCTCTCTCTCTCTCTCTCTCTCTCTCTCTCCTGCTTCTCCCCCCTACACACAGGTGGTGTTGGTTTTTCTTGAATCGTGTAGCAATCTTTTGTACCAGGGTTTTCTCCCTTTCGGCAAAGCACCGCTTTTCTTGACCACACCACCTTGGCCCGATTCTTGCAGATCAGGTTATTGCACAAACAAGGGCAGTTTTGTCTTTGCAAAAACGGCCTCTTGTGCCCCCCCTCGGCATCTTTGCCTCCAAGCCTTGTCAAAAGCCGTTGCTTTGTGAAAAAAATGGTATTGGCGCAAGAACCGCCACCCAATTATAATCAATGCAACAACAATCAATGTACAATTCGCAATCTCCATCTTTCCCCCCTTTCATGTAAGTCCCCCACTCTGTCTATTGACTATGGCTCTTTCTTTGCACTATACACAGAGCCATCTGTCCGCATATCTTATGCTGTCTCCTCCCTCTCGAACGATGTTGTTACAACCCCTACACCCAAAACACAAAACATGGCAAACAAGAAAAAAAGAGACAAAAAAAAAAATGAGCTACCCCAAAAATACTCACCTCCCCCGTTCAAGACAATAGCCTGTTTCGTCATCCCTTCCCCCTCCCCCCCCCTTTCCCATTATCGCCATGTCTACATCCCATACTAATACTTCCAGTACCGAAGTACAACCCCCTCAGCAAAATAACTATGTAAACAGCACCACCAATAGTGGTGGCAACAGCAACGTCCTACGTCTAAGACCCCAACCCGAAAGTCTTTCAATAGAGACAACCAAAAAGAAATCAAGGAAATCAAAGAAACCGCCAGTGAGGTTTACAGAGGATACGGTTGATAACGAAGAAATGGACAAGAAAAAGACGAAAATATGTTGTATATTCCACCCGCAGCGATCATTTGACGACGAGGTTGAGGCCGATAATGCAGGGTCAGATAATAATGACGGATCCACCTCGGAGAGTGACTCTAGCCATGACGAAGAGGAAAAACTGAAGCCAAATGCATACGAAGTACAGCCAAAGTATGAAAACTTGTCCAAATTGCCCCTGGAGGGAGAATAGTGTCTTGTGTGTTGACAATCAGTAACTTGGTTTAGAAATGATAATCAGTAAAAAGTAAACATGATAAACAAAACAAACGGGGAGGAGACGTGAATGAACTAAGGGTAACAAACGGGGGGAAGTAAAAGAACTAAAAGGGGTAACAAGGGGGGGGGACGTAAAAGAACTAAAAATGATAACGAGCGTGCATGGGAATGTGTGTGTTTGTGTGTGTGTGGGTGGGTGGGTTGGTTGGTACTTCACCAGTGTGTTTGGCCAGTAGCTCAACCATCAGGATTGGTCACCTTTAGTTTCCGGGAATAGTCGTGGTCGTCGCCAAAGGACTTGTACGACAAGTTATTGTTTAAAAACATTGTTCCAGGTTCCAACCTCGAGTCAGCAACCTCATTGATGGGAAACATGATAATCTCATCCTGCTGCGGAGACCCTGGGTTGCTTCTCCCCACAAGTTTCTTTCTCAGCGAGGACCGATTCACCGACCCATTGCCACCATCCTTGTCACTATCGCCATCGCCCATAAAGAGTTGAAACAAGCGATTGCTCGAATTGTCCCGCTTCAACGACGAAAATGACGAATTCTTATTGCTGGCAGCAATGGGAGACACTGTTGTTGCCGCTGCTGCTGCCGCCGCCGCCTTTTCGTGCGACACCGACAATTCATCAGAACTATACTGATTCTCCTCGTCAGTAAACCCATCATCACCGCCATCCTTATTCTTGCGTGACCTCCTGCCCACGCAGCAGCAGCAATAGAGGGCCGCAGCCGTCACACCAAGGACAACCACGCCCACAGCGGTAAATGTGCCGGCAACTTTGCCCTTGTCGTCGAAAAAGGTGCTCTTGTCAGCAGTGTGATTTCCCGCACCGGCACCATTGGTGACGGCCCCCTCCAATCCCGTAGTTGCTTGGGTGGGGGTGGCATTCGAATCATCCGAGTGGGCCGACAACAGGGCCAACAATGTATTGGACGCCAGAGTCGATTCTTGTCCGCTGGTTTCCGTATAGGGCAACTGGGTAATGTACAAGGTGCGCACCTCCTGCGTCTGGGTTCCATTAACTGTTCGTATTGAATAAACAGTGGATGGCTCAATCTTGGTTGTGGTGAGTCTTGGCTCCAGCGAAGTTGAGGCCGTGTCGCTGGTGGTGGTGGGGGTGCTGCTGCTGCTGCTGCTGCTGCTGGGGGATGTGGTTGGGGTTGAAGCATACTCGGTGACTTGAACCACAACATTTGTCAGAAACGTCTGGGTAGTTTGCGCCGTTTTGGTCACCATGGTGGTTTGCGGCGGGGTAGTTGGTGTGGTGGTGGGGCTCGTTGTCGTTGGTGTCTTGGTGGTGGTGGGGCTCGTTGTTGTTGTCGTTGGTGGTGGTGTTGTTGTTGTGGGTGTTGTTGATGTTGTTGTGGGAGCAGAGGTGGTGCCTGCACCATTCACCGTGGCTGATGGGTTGCCAATAATCAAGTATCCAAAATACCCATTCCCAGCACAACTCTCCTGGTCAGGGTATCCGGGACAGGGTATATCGCATTTGCTCATGTCAACAGTGTCTGAAATCATATCATTGCTGCAGTAGCAGTTGTAGCTCGAAAGGATGGCCACGGCGTATCCCTGGTTGCTGCATGCCACCTGGCAATAGCCATTGGACATATACTGGTTCGATCCCGCACTAGTGCCAATGTTCACCGAGGCGCATGCATTTAGGGTCAATGCGTGGGCGTGCGCTGCTAGTAGAAGGAGACCAGGTAGTATTTGTCGAAACATGGCTGTTGTGGATAAGGTGTGATGCAAATGGAAACTAAAAAAAAAAAAATCAAGAACAATTACTTGATTTGTAATGTCTTGTTGCCGTTGCTTGTGGCGCCCGTGGCAGTATAAGTAGTCCTAAAGGTAAGTTCCTCGAGGAAACAAATAATGAGGTGATCCGACACTACTGTTGTGGTGTGGTGTGGTGTGGTGGAGAAGTGAAAGGGGATAAGGAACAGGGGAGAAAGAAGAAACGGGGGGAGGAGTGTATGGAACCCGGGAAAAAGTCTCGGTGCAGCCCAGGTGTTCCAATGAGCAACAAGTTGTGGTGATAGTGCCAGTGGTGTAGATGGGGGGGGCAAAAAAAACAAGTCACACCTGGGGTGGGGTGGGGTGGAGAGTTAATGTGACTGAGCACTGCTCGTGTAAGGCAACGAGGGAGAAGGGCAAGGTGAGCTAAAACCACCACTGCGTTTTGTCCACAAGGGTTTGTTCACTATTTATAAACAATTCTTTTTCCGTTCTTCTCCTTAAAGAAATTGCAACTGCCCTCTTTCCCACCCCCCTGTTTTTGTACCACTTCCCTATACGGGAATGCACGCAAACAATTGATAAAAACCCCCCTACCTGATGATGCTATTGTCTTTACATTCAGGGCGACAACGGTAGGGCCGAGGGGACCGAGGGGGGGGAGAAGAATACCTCTCTCTCTCTATCTATCTACCTATCATACTCTCTAGCACTGGTCGGTCATTTGTATAACATCTACCTGGTTACTGTGGTTATTTCAATTGATTTCTACAATTTATTTTCCTCATTCCAGTTTTACCTACTGTCTCGATAAGGAGTGGGTGTTTCCCGATTTCATATTCCCAACTATTTCTTTCTCTAAGAAAGAACAATAGGCGAGGGCGGGATATCGATGTGGGCGATACCATGTGCTCCCTGAGTAAATGTGGAGAGTCCGGGAAAACGGGCACAGAGCTGCTGCTACTACACCCTCCCCCCCCCCTTTCCACTTCCCCTTCTCTACTAGCCACCAGCGAGACACATGGCATCAACAATAGAGGGCGGATAAGCTTTCTACCCCCATCGGCCGCAACAAAGGGCAATATAGCGGATGGACTTCCGTACAATTACCCCCCGGCTAAAGATATCCCTAAATGTGAAATAGCAAAAAAAGTAACTAGCAGCAACAATAAGAATAACCGTGCCAGCTGGAATCTCCCTAGAGCATTCTCTCCCCTGGGGCGTCTTTCGATGAAGTTTTCTTAGATGCTTCAATTCAAAAAATAGAAGAAGCGACAATGTTTTATACATCTTGCCTCGTGGCATCCCGTTCTTTCCCACTTCTGAGACATACAGAAAGGAGGGGGTGAAAGGGGGGGAGGGAGGTGGGCAGAGGGAGGCGGGTGTGCGTGATTTGGCAGGGAAAGTATAGCGCTCATGCCGATGCAAAAATGGAACAGTGCTGCTAACCGCTATTATTCACATGCCGGTGTCGTTTAAGAAATGGGGGAAATTCCAATCCCTATTCTATCCTATTCGATCCAGTTCAAATCAATCCAATGGTGTGTGACTGCGAACAGAGAGGCTCACTTGAAACAGAAACTCTATTTCAAAGGCGCTGAAACGGAGAAGAAAGAAAGAAAGAAAAATATGGTTGGTTGTATTTGCCTCACCTTCAAACCTTTGTTACAACAGTCAGTAGCCGGTTCGTTTTGGCTGATCCACTCTGCCAGTCCAACCCAGCTACTCTATAACCTCTTCTTCTTCTTCTTCTTCTTCTTCTTCTCCCCCCTCCCCCCATCTATACTGATCAGGGGTCAGTCTGATTTGCGTATCACCTCAGCCGTTTCTGTTTTCTATCAAATAAGCATTGTCTCTGTATAAAAGTAAAAGCACACTTTGGCCACTACCAGCACATACCGGAGCACCAATGGGTGTGGATGACTCGGTAAGCATCGTCTGACCCCTAGCCTCTTCTCTGTCCTCGATAATGGAGCGCAATTGTTTGTTTTTCCATTTTATTTTTTGTTCCATGCAGATACACAAAAAAAAAAAATGCGAAATTCCACTTTAGATGAGTTTCATGCTCAGAGGGGACACACCCCTGTCTCTCCGCCCTCTGCCTATCCAATCTATATGATTCCTCTCTCCTTCATGGCAGCCACTGTGCTGGCATCAAACCCTTGAGCCAATCTATGTACACGGTTACGGTTCCTGTTTGCTGCCACCCTGCCCCGCTGGGACGCCATGATCTTGTCAATCTGCTTCGGCGGAACGACATTGTCCGTTTCGGTCTTGTCAAACAACAGGCACGGCTCGTGCAGCTCCCGTATCTGCCGCTTGAGGTCTTGCCACTGGCCAATCTCCTCGGCTGTTAGCATCTCCCACGGCCATGCAAGCAGTGGCTGCTGCTCCGGCTGTTGTTGCTCTGGCTGTTGCTCTGGCTGTTGCTCTGGCTGTTGCTCTGGCTGTTGCTCTGGCTGTTGCTTCTGCTGCTGCTGCTCCTGTTTTTGCTTCTGCTGCTGCTGGTTTACATATGCGATCCGGGCCTCTAGCTGTGGCAAAGAGCTATTCTTTACCCGGCAAAGGATCTTGTAATTCTCCGGCAACGACATTTGGCCATCGCCATAGTCAGTAATCTCCATTGGGAGCGACAACTGCGTGGTGGCCTCGTACACCAACCCCCGCACAACAAATGAAAGCTTGCCGAGCTGGGCAATGTCCTGCACGTCTTCCACAAGCTGGTTAATCATGTGGGAATAAACGGGTAATGACGCGAGCGCGTTGCTTGGCCCATCCTCGGCGGCGCAGTATAGCCGCAACATAATCAGCGAGGTGTCCTGCAAATGCTTGTTCCTTCTGAGCCCGGCAATCAGTTTTACCTCCCCCGCATTTGCTGCCTCCTTACAATTCACCGCTCGGTGCTCGTCCACCTTTTGCACAAACATTGCATCGCCGTGCCAGTCCTTGTACCCCAAATCGTGCTCAATGAAAAACACCACATCGTCTGTCTTTTGCGTGGTGGCGGCAAAGTCGTCCATAATCTTTAGCATCAAGTGTCGCGAAATCGGCACCCCGTTGGCCTGCATGGTATTCAAAAAGGATTCCTTGAGATGCACATTGGTGATTGTGTCATACACCCGCAGCCACGTGGCGAGGTTGATGTCCAACCGCAACTCCTGGCTCAACTTCAAGTACTTTAGCACAAGCGTATACGTGTCAAACGTGCTCCTTATCCTCGAGTGCGTCTTGCACACCTTGAGCAAGTGGTTGATGGTCTCAATGTTGGGGCTGTGGCCGTCCTCCCTCATCACTAAAAGGAGCTCGCGCCCAAAGAGACTCTGGTTCTTGTCGTGCCCGAAAAACTTGATTAAACAATTGTAGGATCCAGTGGACCGGTACGGTTTGTACTCGTTGGTGGTGAGCTTGTGGGTATAGAGTAGTATCTCAGGAACGATCCCCGACTGGAGCGCCTGGGCGTTTCTGTAATAGTACTTGGTGTGCGTGAGCTTGTAAATGTACTCGTAAAACGAGTCCCGCGTGAGATGCGGCGCCGTGGGCACAGGCGGCACCTCATCAAAACTATACTGCTGGTACCGGATCTTGGTGCGCGCCAATTCCTCTTCTTGCTGCTGCAACACATGGTTCAAGTGGGTGGTGTTTGAGTAGTCAATGCCCTTTAAATGGCCAGGCGTGATTTCCACCAAGTAGTTGACCATCTTTTCAAACGTGAATCTGTTCTTGATGTAGCTCGCCAACACGTCGGCGTCCAGCCGCGACGTCTTTT
Organism: Zhuliangozyma blackwelliae; assembly: GCA_030579015.1. Classification (NCBI taxonomy): domain Eukaryota; kingdom Fungi; phylum Ascomycota; class Pichiomycetes; order Serinales; family Debaryomycetaceae; genus Zhuliangozyma; species Zhuliangozyma blackwelliae. Next base: position 51,028 of record JAKTZW010000316.1, on the reverse strand, counting down.
GCCGCCACGACTCCCGGGCCTGCTCCACGTCAAACGGCCCGCGGTCGTCGCGAAACGTCTTGAGGTTGGCGATATTTAGCGGCGCCAAAAAGTCACGAAACGTCTTTCTCTGGAAATCCGTATAGAGCGGCTGGTACTGTCGGAGCTTGGCCCTGGGTAGCTCGCGATGCTGGCCGGGAAGGACTATGGGCTTGTACTCACGCAATCGTTTTTCGGTCACCGGCTCTGCTTTAGGGGTTGGTGGTTCCACCTGGAACCCTGATCCAGCTCTTTTTATCGATTCAACTCGTCGTAGCGACCTCCCTATCCGTGAGATGGTATCTTTGATTGAAATCATAGTTGGTGCTTCTCCAGGTCAATTCATTTTGGTGTATGTTATTTTTTTTTTTTTCTCTCTCTCTCTACCTCCCACAACCTCGACTCATCGAAAATATAAACGAAGGACAAACTGAAAAAAAAAAAAAAGGGAAACAGGAAGCACTTAGTAATACATCCACTCAACCACACCATGGCATCACCACAGAGAGAAGGCTTCACCATCCCATCATCGATCTCACATGCTGCATCGGGACAAGTCGCTACCAAGACTCTTGGTGTCAAGTACAACTGTGCCCAGTGTGCTGCAAGTTTCACATTGAGCAAGAACGATGCCATCAGATGTAAGGAGTGTGGGCACAGAGTCATCTACAAGGCCAGAACGAGAAGAATGGTGCAATTTGAAGCTCGTTAGGGGAGAGAGAGAAGAGGGGGGGTGTATCGGAGGGAGGGTTCTTCAGAGAAGGATTCTTTAAAGAAGGATGCTTTGAGAGACGAGGTTCTAAAGGGAGGACAAGGACGCCCTGTTGAGGGTTTATCAAAACTTTGCAACTGCAGAATGGAATAGAAGATTAGATGATGTGTATAAGGAATAAAAGGAAACAGAAGCTACTTCCAGGGCTGTTGGTGGAAAAGCAGCTTGACATTAATGGTTGTTGTTGCGAGTGGTGGTAATAGCACTGCGTTTCCAACCGTTCATTACGCTAAAACAGTCCCGTGTCTCTCTGCTACTTGAATTCTAGCAACTTGGACAATCTCTTAAGTAATGAAATCTCACCTCGACTTGAATAAAACTGCCATACTGCAAACTTTCCACACAATTTATGCCAATAAACATAAAATTACAAAACAGTAAAATCAAAGTAAAGGAGAGTATTATCTTGCCCTCAGCAAGTTGCAAGCTAAACATATCACCTTGACTCAATATCGCTCTCCAATAGCAAAGACTCATCCTACACTCGTTATAGATCTATCTGCACATGATACATTTCCTCCCGGTGCGTATAATGTACCCATTAAATTACACAGAAATATGGGCGTGTGGCGTAGTTGGTAGCGCGTTCGCTTAGCATGCGAAAGGTCTTGGGTTCGACTCCCAACTCGTCCATTCTTTTTTTGCTTTTGTATTGTTTTTTTGCATTTTCTTTTTCCTTCTATTTACTCTCCAAGTTTTGCTAGCGGCACAATCGACGGCCGGCCGTGGGCGCACTGGAATGGCAATTTGCACCTGCTCAACTGGGAAACCAACTCCTCCATCTCACTCCTGCTCAACTCGTCGCCAAACATGACTGCGGATCTACACGCTTTGGAGTTGATAATCTCCACAAGGATCCGAGGTAGGTGGTGCACGGCTTCAAACCAGTTGGAAAAGTCGGGGGTTTTGCTCTTGATACTATTCAGGAGGTCGTAGCAGTGCTGAAGAAGGGCATCCTTGAGAAACTCTTGGTCGGTGCCCACTTTGTTCAACAACGGCAATGGCAAGTGCGTCACGGCGACGGTGGTGCCAGCATCAGACTCTTTAAACTCAATGCCAAAGAGAGCGAGGTTGGCGCGGTACTGCCTCAACATTTGCACTTCTGCCAGCGACAAGAACGGCAACTGCAACGGGCGTTGCAAACGTAGTGCAGGGTTGTTTTCCAACAGGGCGATAAACTCCACAAACAACCGCTCAACCTTCACTCTCTCGTCGCTGGCGTGCTGGTCCAATATCACCACTCCCGAGTGCAGAGTGAGCAAAATAAACTTGTTGTCAATCTGCCTAACGATCCTGCACGTTTTCAAATGCTCTCTCGTAAACTCCACACTGGTTTCAAAACTGTGTTCCTGGCCGTGGCGTAGACAAACGTGCACAGCTGGTTTGGTTGCTGCCATGTCCGGGACCGGTAGCCTAGGAAGCGGCATCCGCACCTTCTGTGTCACTCCAGCAGCGCTCGTCAACCCATCCAATTCGTCCTCCTTGAAATGTGCCATCCTGGTTTTTGTGTGGAGAATAAAGTCGTCGCCCTTTCTCTTTCTCGGCAGTGCGGCCGGGGACGGCGAGTTTGCTGCCGCCCGTCGCTGCATATTCCCGCTATCAAAACCATGGGCATCGAGAAACCGGGCAAATATTCTCTCGATTATCTTCTTGATTGTGGTCCACATATTCGACAGCGCCGGGTCCTCAAACAATGTGCCCGTCAGCAGCTTGCACTCGACCTTCAAGAGATAGGTGGCAAACTTGTAGAACGGCTTGCCTGTGGTCTTGGTAGTGGCAGTGGTAGTGAACCCGGCGTTGGCAAACAACTCGTTAAACAGGTGGTCTTTCAAGCGCGCTCCGTTGACGTAAATGTGCTGGTGGTTCCTGGCGCTGATTGGCTGGGTGCCAATAACCCCCTTGATGCAAACATCCTTGAACTTGGCGCTTACACTCTCAAACTTGACTCTGATGCCAAAGAGCCCTGCCAACAACAAGCAAGGAGGGCGCACAGAGACAATTTCGTCGAGCTGGAGCTTGTCGTGGTTCACCATAAGCACCGTCAACGAAACCGGGGGACTTGTCACCAACACGTCCAACATGGCTTGCCGTATATTCTCCACGAGCTTGTGCTGGGGCGTCGATGCAATTTGGCTCCTACGCACGGGGATGGTGCTAAACACGTTGCTCGCGGTGACAATTGTGCCGTGGCTGGCCAAGCTGCCCACCTGGAAGTAGCTCGGAACCGTGTCTTTGCCACTATAAAGCTGGACCACTGGCGGTTGCTGGCTGTCATCCAAGGGGAGTTGCAACTTGAAGGGGGCGTTGTAGTCGGGGTGCTTGGACACTATAGTCAACCTTGATAATGCGCACAAGTTGTGCAATGTAGTCGACTGGTGGTGGTTGTTGTTGTTGTGGTGGTGGTGTACCAAACCTACCCTTTCCAAGTCGTCTGGCAGCATGCCGCGTCCATTGTCTTGTATGTAGACACTCAACGAGGAAATGTCTAGTTTGATGGTGATGGTGTCGGCCCCAGCATCAACGCTGTTTTGGAGCAACTCTTTGACGACAGTGTCGATGGAGTTGATTTCCACGTGCGACCTGATCTGACTCACCACTGAGTCTTTCAACCTTGTGATTTTGCTATCATTGCGTGGCATACATTGAGTGGTGTAATTTAGCACATTTTTTGTTGTTTTTTTTGTTTTGTTTTGCCTGAGCTTTGAAGTGGAGGCGGGTAAGGGATGAGAGGGAGTCGAGGAGAGAGGCAAGTTACGAGAGAGGCATTGCGAGAGAGGCATTGGCGGAAGCACCCAGTATTTCACCATCGGCTGACAACATCTGTTGCTGTCCCACTTTTCAGGCAGCATCGGGTGTTGTTTCGGCCAAAACAGCCCAGACAGCAAACAAACCAAAAAAGGGGAGAACAACCAAACCAAAAGACTACAAGCACTGCATACAAGATTTGATGTTGCAACCAAGTAGCCAATCCTTTCATCCAGTCACACCAGATAGAGCAGCTTTGAAATGAATATCCTACACCACGTAGCCGACACAACACCACCCCAGCAACCATTTGCCATTTATGTTGTGGCACCATCTCGTACTTTCTAGATCCTTCCATCAACTACTTTGGGGGGGGGACAGGAACGTGACCTTCAACCAAAGATGCACCCACACACAAAAAAAAAAGAAAGGTTCTCGAATTTTCCAGCACCAGCAACTGTGTGCAGTCTCCTTTACCCCCTTGAGGTGGGCAATTGTTACCGTCGCAGCCAATTTGGCGAGTTGCCTTTCCCCGTCCCCCTTCCCTTGCCTTCCTTCCGCTTCCTCCTCCCCCCCTGGAGTTACAATTGCTCCTCTCCATTGCGGGTATAAATACTCAGGTGATTTTCCTTCCCTCCACCCCTCCCTTGCTCCTCTTTTTCCCCCTTCCCCTTTCTCCATCTACTTTTATCAATTAGATTTTACAACATGTCTAAAGCTATCGGTATTGATTTAGGTACTACATACTCCTGTGTGGCTCACTTTGCCAACGACAGAGTCGAGATTATTGCCAATGACCAAGGTAACAGAACCACTCCATCTTTTGTCGCATTCACCGACACTGAGAGATTGATTGGTGATGCCGCCAAGAACCAAGCTGCCATGAACCCCGCCAACACGGTGTTTGACGCTAAGCGGTTGATTGGTAGAAAGTTTAACGACAGTGAGGTGCAAAATGACGCCAAGCACTTTCCATTCAAGGTTATCGACAAGGGCGGCAAGCCTGCCATTGAGGTTGAGTACAAGGGCGAGACCAAGGTGTTCACCCCTGAAGAAATCTCGTCCATGGTTTTGACCAAGATGAAGGAGATTGCCGAGGGCTTTTTGGGCTCCAAGGTTAGTGACGCTGTTGTTACTGTTCCCGCATACTTTAACGACTCGCAAAGACAAGCCACCAAGGATGCCGGTTTGATTGCTGGCTTGAATGTGTTGAGAATTATCAATGAACCAACCGCGGCTGCCATTGCCTATGGTTTGGACAAGAAGGGATCCAAGGGCGAACACAATGTGTTGATTTTCGACTTGGGTGGTGGTACTTTTGATGTTTCCTTGTTGGCAATTGACGAGGGTATCTTTGAAGTCAAGGCCACTGCCGGTGACACTCACTTGGGTGGTGAGGATTTCGACAATAGATTGGTCAACTTTTTCATTCAAGAGTTCAAGAGAAAGCACAAGAAGGACTTGTCCACCAACCAAAGAGCCTTGAGAAGATTGAGAACTGCTTGTGAAAGAGCCAAGAGAACCTTGTCCTCTTCTGCCCAAACCTCGATTGAAATTGACTCGTTGTTTGAGGGTGTTGACTTTTACACCTCCATCACCAGAGCCAGATTCGAGGAGTTGTGTGCCGACTTGTTCAGATCCACTTTGGACCCCGTTGAAAGGGTGTTGAAGGATGCCAAGATTGACAAGTCGCAGGTGGAGGAGATTGTGTTGGTTGGTGGTTCCACCAGAATCCCCAAGGTGCAAAAGTTGGTTTCGGACTTTTTCAACGGCAAGGACTTGAACAAGTCCATCAACCCCGATGAGGCTGTTGCCTATGGTGCTGCTGTCCAGGCTGCCATCTTGACGGGTGACACGTCGTCCAAGACTCAGGATATTTTGTTGTTGGATGTTGCCCCATTGTCGTTGGGTATTGAAACCGCTGGTGGTATCATGACCAAGTTGATCCCCAGAAACGCCACCATCCCCACCAAGAAGTCTGAGACCTTTTCCACATATGCCGACAACCAGCCTGGTGTGTTGATCCAGGTGTATGAAGGTGAAAGAGCCAAGACCAAGGACAATAACTTGTTGGGTAAGTTTGAGTTGTCGGGCATCCCCCCCGCCCCCAGAGGTGTTCCACAAATTGAAGTCACCTTTGACATTGACGCCAATGGTATCTTGAATGTTTCTGCTTTGGAAAAGGGTACCGGTAAGACGCAAAAGATTACCATCACCAACGACAAGGGCAGATTGTCCAAGGAGGAGATTGAGAGAATGGTGTCTGAGGCTGAAAAGTACAAGGACGACGACGAAAAGGAGGCCTCTAGAATCCAAGCCAAGAACCAGTTGGAGTCTTATGCTTACTCGTTGAAGAACACCATAAATGATGGCGAGATGAAGGACAAGATTGACGCTGCCGACAAGGAGAAGTTGGAAAAGGCCATTGACGAAACCACGGCATGGTTGGACTCGTCACAAGCGGCCTCTACCGAAGAGTATGGCGACAAGCACAAGGAGTTGGAGGCTATTGCCAACCCAATTATCTCCAAGGCTTACCAAGGCGCTGGCGGCGCTCCAGGCGGTGCTCCAGGCGGGTTCCCCGGCGGCGCTCCAGGTGGATTCCCTGGTGGAGCCACTGACGGTGGATCTGGTGGTCCAACGGTGGAGGAAGTTGATTAAAAAAAAGGGGTTGAATGTATATTTGTTTAGTTTTATTGGTTCCAATACAAAGTTGTGTTGTTTGTAATATCCCTCCACCCCCTGTCTCCTATCTCTCCTCTATCTCTCCTCTATCTATCTTCATAGTATTTTGATTGTAGTAATAGCAAATCTCTTCCGTATCCTCTCTCTCTGTTTCTCTCTGTTTTACTCTCCCTCTTTCTCTCTTTCTCTTGTTTCTCTTCTATCTCCAATGATAAGCCGCTATGATGTAATTTGTGGCTTTATCTTGCAAAATTTTTTCGCCCGAGATCCCAAAGGGGGGGCCGCGAGGTACAAAGCACGAAAAGCTGAACCTCTTGTCATATTCACACTATGCAGCAATGACTTTCCGCGAAACGTTTAGGGACTTCCCGCTCCGGCAGATGCTCATCATCTGCATCATCAGATTCTCCGAGCCGTTGGCATTCACCTCCTTGTTCCCCTATGTCTACTTTATGATTCGTGATTTCCACATTGCCGACCGTGAGCAAGACATTTCAAAGTACAGCGGGTACTTGGCGTCGTCGTTTGCGTTTTGCCAGTTTCTCTTTGCCGTGAGGTGGGGCAAGCTACTGGACAAGATTGGGCGCAAGATCATTCTCCTCATTGGCTTGGCAGGCACCAGCGTGTCGCTTTTGCTTTTCGGGTTCAGCCAAAACTACTGGTGGGCATTGCTGGCGAGGTCGTTGGCCGGGGTGTTGAACGGCAATGTGGCCGTGTTGAGGACCATGATTGGCGAGATCGCCACCGAAAAGAGGCACCAGCCCATGGCGTTCTCGACGTTGCCCTTGTTGTTCAACTTTGGCAGCATCATTGGCGCCGCCATTGGCGGGAGCAAGTACTTGACGCGTCCTCGCAAGGAGAACCCGTATCACTCGAAGGAGGAGGAGATGGTGGTTGCTCAGGGGTTGGGAACGGTTTACGAAAAGTTTATCAATAGGTTTCCCTACGCCTTGTCAAACATTGTGGTGGCGTTGTTTCTCTGGTTCAGCTTGGTTTGCGGCATCCTCTTTTTGGAGGAGACGCACGAGGTGTACAAGTATAGAAGGGACTATGGAGTTGAGCTCGGCGACTGGCTTTTGAGCAAGGCTGGCATCACGGCACCTCCCAGACCATGGGCAAAACGGTCGTCAGCAGCAGCAGCAGCAGCAGGACCCGCAGCAGCAGCAGCAGCAGCAGCACCAGAAACAAGGGCTGACGAGACTACCGCGTTGCTTCAAGACGTGGAAGGCGAGGCCGCTCCCGAAACCGAAGCTGCGTCGGTATCGAGCAGCGCCGTTTCTGACGAAGAAGCCCTGATTGAAAGCGTCAAGCCATACTTGTCGCGAAGAATGTCCGAGGCCATCGTCAGGACATACTCAAGAGACGAAGAACAGCACCCGCAATCGTCGTACGCCAACGCATTCACCCCCAAGGTCATCACCGTCATCACCGGCAACTTTATCATCTCGTTGCACAGTGTGACGTACAACGAGTTCTTGCCCGTGTTTCTCGCCGCCCGCTTCCAACCGGACAAGTTGCACTTTCCGTTCCGTGTGGAAGGAGGATTGGGGCTCGACGTCAGCTCCATCGGTACCTTGTTCTCGTCCACCGGCGTGATGGGTATACTAATTGTATTGATTGCCTTTCCCTTTATCGACCTGAAGTTGGGAACCATTGGAGGGTACCGTCTCAGTGTGTCGATATTTCCCTTGGTCTACTTTATCGTCCCCATGTCCATCTTTACGTTGAACAAGTACAACCCCGGGTTCCCCGTCTGGTTTACGCCGTGCTTGTTGTATTTGCTCACGTCGCTCAAGACGTTGGCCAGCGCCACGGGGATGCCCCAGGTTATGATTTTGAACCACCGTGCCGCCGCCAAAAGACACCGGGCGTACGTGAATAGCGCGTCCATGTCCATTATCGCTCTTGCGAGATGCTGCGGGCCAATGGTTTTCGGGTACTTGATGTCATTGGGCGAGGTTTGGCACACGGGCGAGTTGATCTGGTGGACCATGTCGCTATTGGCGCTCGTGGGTATGGTCCAGTCTTATTGGATGGAGGACAACGATGACGAGGATAAGGAGGGTCGCGCAGTGGCGGCAGAGCACGATGAGGAGCACGAGTGATGGGAGGGGGGGGGGACACGTTATATTAGAAGAGGGACACTATAGAAGCTCAATTATTATACAAATCGCAGTGACAACGACCCAGATTGACACGAGCAACACTCCTATTCTCTGATCAAGCATCCAGTTATTCCGAGGAATCACATAGAGCAAAAACACCAATGTAGTTTCAAGGGCAAAACACACCACACCCAATGTCCCCGTCATGGATAGCTTGACCACATTGTTTAGAAGCAAGCCACTGAGTCCTAGGGAGCAGAGTGCTAGCAACGGCCCTCCGAAACATGCGCCAAACGCCATCATCGGCATGCCCATCTTGGCAATGGTATAGTTTGACACAAGGTCACCCACCGAGTTGCCCAATGCAAACACGGTGATTCCCAAGATATCATTGCTCAACCCAAAAGCAACGGAAATAACGTGGAGAAGGTTGACAATCTCGCCAGCAAACACCGAGATCCAAGTGACGGAGACAAGAAAACCGACAAACGAGGCAAGGTAGTTGACGATCCTGATGCGAGTGACAAATGTGGATGAGGAGGACGAGGGAGAAAAGTCTGGGTAAACGAGCTTGGTTGTATAGGCCGCCAATGTGGATACAAGTAGCTGGAAAACAAGGGCCAACCAGGAAACGCCAAAGTAGCTGACGCAAAGAAACAAGGTGCTTCCAAATGCCTGGATCAGTAGGAGCTCCTTATCGTGGGAGTAGTCAAAGGTTGGCGTGGGCAGGCTTTCATAGGTTAGGTTTTTTATATCCTCGTTGATGGATCCCAACATGTCCTGGTCTCGGACAGGGGTGGTGGCTCTGGCAACAATGTTGATTGGCAAGGTTAAAAGGTCATACACCGTTGCATCCTTCAACGGGGGGTAAAGCTTGAGAAACCAGTTGCTGGAGGTGACTATGCCGTCAACACCAACAAAACCGCCAGCACCGCCAGCACCAGCAGCACCAGCAGCACCGCCAACACCATCTTCCCCCGATTCTGGCAATCGCACGGCTCCCAAACTAGAGTGCGCCGCCAAGTCCTTCAACAACACCCTCAACCCATACGCTCCGCTTGACGAAACGCTGGGCAACTCCATCATCCTGTCCAACTCGCCAGCATGGACCGAGTCGATCGTGGGCAAGCGAGACAAACTGTCGAGGTAAACGTCGTCAATCTCCTCATTCACCTCAATGCCCCGCGCCCGCAGGTCTTGCAACAACTCAGCGATTCGTGCCCTTTGTGCCGCGTGGGCGTGCACCGCAAGGCCAACGTAGGCGAGGTACGCGAGCACCAACAACGTGCACGTCACCACCAGCAACCCGCCCCCTACAAGCGATGCAACAACAACCCCGGCCACGCCGATATAGGCGAGCGCGTCGCGAAGAAACAAGTTGCGCGGCACCTCAAATGGGTGTACCACGGCAATGGTCCCAACCACAACAGTCACGATAAAGAACGATGCCCCCAAGAGCTCGGCCACCGCGAGGGACGCCGAGTCCATGGACAATGCCTGGTACGTGCTAAACACGTCGGGGGAGCCATTGCCAAACGCAAGGAGCGTTAGCCCCGCGAGGTTGTCTGAAAGTTTAAGAAACTTGGCGATGGTGTATAGGTTGGGACACAAGTAGTCGGAAGCTGTTATGCCAAGGGACACAAAGTAGAAGGATAGAAGTGCCGCCAATGGGAGAATGGCAAATGCATGCGCGGCGCTGGACCTGCAGTAGTAGAGGGCATAGTAGTCAATGAGCCCATCAGCGTGGCAGTTGTTTTTGACAAAGTGGCATTGGTCGGCGCGCGGTAGAGTCGCCACTGCCGAGCAGTTTCCTTCGACTAACGAGCCGTTGACTGCGGCATTGACACTGACGACCAACGCTAGAAGGATACAGTGGAACTTCATGTGGAGGAAAGGAAAGGAAAGGGAAGGGCACAGTAGAGCTTGAAAGGTTTGGCTCTTTTTTTTTTTAATGGGATAGGAAAACCACATACTGCCCCGTCCAAAAAAAAAAAAAAAAAAAGATATACACAAAAACCTTGGAGTGTTTAGCAAGGTTGAAACCTACGTTTTTCAAAATGTCCAGCTGATCCTTGCACCATCTCTCATACGGGCACACGAAGGTAAACCCTTAGGAACTAACAAAGCAGCTCCGGATGAGATGCTGCACCCAAGATCAGCCAATGTTGTTCTCCAGTCCACTGCTATAAAAGAAAGGAGAAAAATGCCAAAAGACACCTCCCCCCTTTCCCACAACTATATCCACATTGGTCATGGGCCAGGAACGCCAATATAGGGTTCAACCTCAAAGGAATGCATTAACGTTGTGAATGGCTGTGAAATTTGCGTTAAAGAAGAAGAAGAAGAAGAGGAAAAGGGAGTTGGAAATTTTTTTTTTTGCTGGCGCGATGATTATAGGCAGAGAAAGGTGCCGGGTAACCGCAATGTCGGGCTGGTATATGTATATGTATATAGGTATTCTATAATCTAGTAGCTCGGGTGACTAAACCCGTTGGTGTCTAATGTGCTGGTTGCTAATGTGTTGCCGTCTGAAATGTTGCAATCTGAGGTGTTGCTTTCGACGCTGTTGGTGTCAAAAGAAATGCTCCGGAAACCGCTTGTTGCGTGCAACATGTCGCGGCTGCCAACTTCATACTCGATTCGGGCAATGGCCTTTTTAAACACATCGTGGTAGATGTCATTGCCCCAGATCGTATCCATGTGCTCGTACCCGGGACACCGCACCACTTGCACCTTGCCCTTCATGTTGGGGTTATTGTCCACAATCAACGACCTCGTCTGGTTGATGTCGACTAGTATATCCTTATCCCCATAAAAGAGCATCATCGGCACGTTCAAGTGGTCGGTTATGGGGAATGGCGCTACCCGACTGCCCCGGTTTGACGAAAGCCGCGTCAACCCATAGTGGCACGTCTCGTCAAACATTTGAAACCGCTTTGCCTTGATGATTTGAAACCAATGTAGCAACGACTTGACGGACGAGTTGGAAAACATGTGCGGGTACCCAATCTCCTTCTGCTCTCGCGAGATGTTGTCGCCGGCCCATCCAAAGAGCACGGCGAGCGACTTGTCGACAACCTTTTCGTACAAGCTGGGGCCCAACGTGGTGCACCAGAATGACACCGAGGGCATGATCGCCCTTCTTCCAAACAACGAGTAGAGAAAGTAGTTGTCCTTGGCTGTCTGCCTCACCACAAGCTTGAGCACAGGGTGGTTCAAGTTCTGGGGGATGATGGCGGGGGACAACCCAATAAATAGCTTGATGCTACTGTTCATCGCCACGTTCAAGCTCAAGCTCGCAAACAACTGGGAACATCCTTGAGAGAAGCCCACATAGACAATAGATTCCCCACTGTGGTAGTCCCGGATATAGCGGATGGTGTCGGGAATGTCAAAGTAGGCAAACTCGTCGAGCGAAAAGTCCCAAAACTTGGGGTCGGAGGCCGATAATTTGAGGTGCTTCATCGAGTACTTGTTGCCCCGGTTGTTGCCCAACCACACGTTGTACCCCAAATCGGCAAGGAGGTACGGCAACGTCTTTTCCTTGCTGCTCCCGAGAACAAACAACTCGGAGTTGGTCATCAACCCATGGTGGAAGTAAACAACCTTGTGGTTTTGGGCAACAACACTGGGCGACTCCAACTTGTGTATGACGAGCAAGTACCCGTCTCTGGTGGTGACAACGTGTTCCCGGACCCTGTACCCCCCGGCCGCCACAATTTCTGTTATATCTTCAGCGTGGATGAGCCGGTCTTTTTGGCAACTTGTGGTTGAGCTTTTGCGCTTCTTGGCGGGCAAGCCGAGCAATATGCGGAGGTATAGTAGAACCACCTTTATGGTTAGCACAAGTATGTTGGCGAAAGTCTGAAACACTGATATCTCATCAGGAACTGGCATACTAAGGGGGAGGGGGAGGAGGGGGCGCTTGCTTGTTTGCTTGTTTATTGTGTTTGTTAGCTTGTTTGTTTGTTTATTTAAATGTTGTGCTTGTTTTTGCTATTTGGGCGCGAATGGCCGATTTTTCCGCATCGGCATTTCTTTATACACAGAGATGGGCAACAAATCACCACCAACCGAACCAGCCTCTACCCTTCTTCTTGTCCGTTCCTGCCAACTCACCCGGCAGCTGGGAAGTAAATAACCCGCTTAATGCCTTGTCCCCGCCCAACTCCCGCAACAACTGTTCCTCCCTCTCCTGCTGTATTCTTTCCGCCTCCAAGACATGCCTCTCCGCCGGCCTGTGCAACGCCAACTCACCCTCCTTGGTTCTTCTCAACTCTTCGGGGATATAGTTCACATCCTGCACGTTTCTGAGCGTGACACCGTGGCCCTTGGGATGGTACAAGTCGTCATACTCTTCCTGGGTCAACCCGCTCATCTTTTCCTTCCACGCCAACCTAGCACGCCTAAAGTCGGAAAACACATTCTCCTTGCCTTCGTTCCACCGGTAGGCAAAGACGCTGTACCCAATAACGGTCACAAGAAGGAACGTGCTCAAGTATCTGGTGCCCAAGTCTAGTCTTCGGTTCGTGTCTATTCTCCGCAACTTTTTGTATTGTCCCGGGTACAAGTCGCTCAACGGACGCGGCGTATAGTTCAATCGCTTCATGGTGTCGTTGACTTTCTGGTACTGCGTAGGCTCCCTTGGCAACGACGAGAACCCCTTTGGCTCTTGCTTCGGCGTGTCAAACTCGGAGGGGTACCCCTCAGCCGGTCTCGCCTCGGCAGGGTCATACGGGTTGTATGGCGCCTTGGGCTGGGTCCATCCCTTTGGGTTTGGTCTCCTTTCAGGGTCAAACTTGTCTGGCATGTGTGTTGTGGCCCTGGGTAGTGGGTCTGTTCTGGGTTGTGATGGTGGAGGGAAATTTTTCTCCCGCCAATACAAACAAGGGAGAACATAATCAGCGAGACAGCGAGACAGCCAGCCAACACACCATGTCGTCGTCGTGGAAGAATGACTTGCTGCAGTTCTTCTCATTGGACACCCTAGACACCAGACTACAACCCAATCCTGCAAAGAAACAAGCCATCATCAAACGAGCCGGCGCGTCAAGATGGCACACGCTAGAATTCAAGGTCTACTACCTTGTGTTTATCATTGTGATTCCCTTAATGTTCAAGGCCGCGATCGATGCATCGAGTGCGTCCAACCCCAACTACCCTCGCTTCCAGCACCTACTTAGCGACGGCTGGATGGGACGCAAGGTCGACAATTCGGACCACCAGTACCGGTTTTTCAGAGACAACTTCCCCATGCTTGTGGCGCTCGTTGGCGTGCATGTGGGGTTGAGAAGGTTGGTTTCACCAATCACGCCCAAGCGGACCTACTTTGACTTTGCATTCGGTTTGGTGTTTTTGGTTGGCGCGCACGGGGTGAATGTGTTTAAACTAGCCATCCACTTGGCAATCAACTTTGCCCTTGGTCGAATCCCCGACTACAAGGTCGCCATCTGGCTGACGTGGATCTACGGCGTTGCGTCATTGTTTTTAAACGAATGGGTTGGCAGCTACCCCATTGGCGGGTTCACCGGGATCATTGCTCGGTGGGACGTGTTTTACAACTTTACCTTGTTGCGCATGCTTTCGTTCAACCTCGACTACATCGAACGCATGGCCAAACCCCACGAGCCGGAAAAGAGTTGTTTGGTCAACTTGAACGACAGAGACCGGTTGAGTGCGCCCCTTCCGGTTGCCGAGTACAGCGTGTTCAACTACGTTTCGTACATTGCATACACCCCCTTATTCATAGCCGGTCCTATACTCACATTCAACGACTACGTCTACCAATCCAACTACCAGCAGTGCGACACCACCAAGAACTACAGGCGGATCGCCGTGTACGCCCTCCGGTTTGTGTTTTGCCTCTTGACCATGGAGTTTATCCTCCATTTCATGTACGTTGTTGCCGTGTCAAAGACAAAGGCGTGGGACGGCGACACCCCTTTCCAGATCTCGATGCTCGGCATGTTTAACTTGAACATTATCTGGCTCAAGTTGTTGATCCCCTGGCGGTTGTTTCGGTTGTGGAGCTTGCTCGACGGCATAGACCCACCCGAGAACATGATTCGGTGCATGGACAACAACTTTTCGGCATTGGCGTTCTGGCGGGCGTGGCACAGGTCGTACAACCGGTGGGTCATCCGGTACATCTATATCCCCATGGGCGGCGGCGGCAAGTACCGGATCTTTAACAGTTTGTTGGTGTTTAGCTTTGTGGCCATCTGGCACGACATTGAGTTGCGGTTGCTCATGTGGGGCTGGCTCGTGGTGATCTTTTTGATCCCCGAGATTGTGGCCACCAAGACCTTTGCCCCATACGACAACCAGCCGTGGTACAGGTTCGTGTGTGGGCTCGGCGCCGTCGCCAATATCTGGATGATGATGATTGCAAACCTCGTTGGATTTTGCTTGGGAAAAGACGGGACGGTACAGTTGTTGAAGGATATGTTTAGCACATTCAGCGGTATCCAGTTCTTTGTGCTCGCATCTGGCGCCTTGTTTGTGGGCTCGCAAATCATGTTTGAGTTGCGGGAGTCGGAGCGGCGCCAAGGTGTGGATGTCAGATGCTGAGGCGACTAAAAAAAACAACAAAAAACAAAAAAAAGACATAGTGATAGGACAAAGTGTAGGAACCACAACCAGTGTGGGAAACAGCGACGGATTTTGGACCATAGACCCTAGACCCTAGACCATTGACCCCGACACGCCAATCAAAGCGTACTTCAACTATGGCACCGCCGATACCCGTGTACAGTAGAGAAGAGATACAACAGCTCGAGCCGGTCGAGAAATACGAATGCCACCTCAAATCAATAACGCAGCACGAATGCACATTTGATCGGCGGCAGTTTCTATGCCTCCCATTCACGCGGCTCTTTCAGCGATGTTTGGTGCCCACAGTGGTTAAGGAAAACGGAAAGAAGGTCAAGCAGAACAGGTGGGTGAATATAGAGGTGACAGACGCCAGCACCAACAAGGACCTTGCCGAAAAGTACCCGGTGGAGGTGCAAGATTTCCTCAACGCGGAAAGGGAGTTTTCCCGAATGATGGAGCTGGAGGCAGCAGCAGCAGCAGCAGGAGCAGCAGACAGCAGTTTATAGATGGGAATGATTTACTCTCTTGTATCTACACACACTCACTCTAGTAGGTAGAACCTTCAGCAGGTTGTTGCAACTTCTTGTTGGCAGGGCTGGCCATGGACTTTCTCAACTCCAACAACACCGTCTCCATCGTGTATGACCGTTTCCAGTTCTTCAAGGTGTCAAACTGGGCCACCACAACGTTGCCCAGGTCGTCTACGCAGGGCAAGTTGACCTTGGATATGAATCTGACTTTGGGCGGCTTGTCCGGGTACGACTCGTCGCAGATAATGGTCAACGAGTAGATTCTGTTTTCGTGGTTGCTGTGGGGAGGACCTATAATTGTTCCGTTCCAGTACGTCATGGTGATGTCGTCCTGGTTGGTCAACCCATACGATATGGACTCGGCACCAAGACCCTTTTCTCCTTTCTCCAACTCCTCTAACAACTTGAAGTTTCTGGGGCTGTACAAATAGTGTTAGTCGGTGCTGTATCTATAAGGTGCAGCATATCCTACATACATCTTTGACATTGCGTGGGGGAGGATGTTCCTTTGGTTGTGGTTCTTGGATCGAGTGAGTTTTCTGTTTTGTTTGTTCCCCTGTGACATTAACAAAAAAAACAAAAAAACAAACAGACACAACAGACACAACGACAAACAAACGACAAGCACACACCCACATAAGCAAATATATACACGCAATACTCCCACCCCCCACCATGTCAGTGGCATCATCCCCGTTTGTTGATCATCCTGATGGGCTTGACTATACAGACCCCAAATTGCTTATATCCAAGCTAGAGTTCCAGATCAAGACCCTCAAAACAGAGCGGGACATTCTCAAAACCGAGAGAGCATCCATCGTCACCAGCTACGAAGATGCCATCAAAAAGAAGAACGAGGAGTTCAACAGTCTAAAGTTGAATTTTGACTTTATATATAAAGAAAAGACCGAGTTGGAAAGCAAGGCCGAGAATCAGGCCCAGATTGCTCTTTCGAAGCATCAGCAATTGCAAGACGAGATTGAGCAATTGAAGGAAAGGAACCAGGACGCGCAAAAGAGTCTTTCTGATTTAGAGAGCAAGCACGGCCGGTTGACTCGAAAGTATCAGCAGGTGAGTTCTGACTGGAACTACCAACTAAAGATCAACGACGACTTGTCAAAGGAGTTGGCCAACAAGGACAAGACAATCTCGCAGCTCCAAAGTGTCAATGACGACTTGGTCCACGAGATGGACGAGTTCAAGAACCTGATGAACAACGACAGGTTGTTGGCCAAGCTCAACGAAAGCTTGACAAACAAAGCTTCCAATCTCCAAAACACAAACAACAAGTTGCAACTCAAGATTGACCAGTTGTTGCAAAACCAAACCAGCACCGAGTTGTTGAAGCAAAAGAATATCTCATTGACAAATAAAGTGGAGCGGCTACAGGGGATCGAAGAGAAATACGTGCAGATGGAAATTGAAAAGTTGGAGTTGGAGGCAAAGTATAACGACTTGTTCAAGAGTTTGAACGACGCCATAACGGCCGAGTCCGAAAGGGTGGACGACGACATTACAAACACAATCAAGGTGAAAAACTTTATCGACCTCTTTAAGGAGGTCCAGGTCGAGAACCTTACGTTGCGCGAAAAGTACAACGAAAAGTCCCGCGAAGCCATTGAGCTCAAGAACGAGTTGGAGGAGACGATCCACCAGATTGAAACCGAGTACCTCCCTGCCCTCACCGACGTGCAAACCAAGCTCAAACAAAGCTCCGAGCAAGTTGCCAAGTTGGAGCGCGCCAAGAACTTGGCCACGAAGGAGATTGAGTTTTTGCGAAACTCGCTAAAGCAAATGGACGAGCTTATGGCCAAGAAGAACAAAACAGACGACCGAACAACGGTGCAGTACCTCGCCAACTTGGAAAAGCTTGTTGACGAGTATAAGAAGGAGGTGGAGTCGCTTCGAGCGCAAGTGCCCCTTGCTCAACAAGGGGAGGCTACCAGCAACAGCAGCAGCAACAACAACAACAACAACAACAACAAGCGTCACCACACTGATAACCCATACAAGACCTCGTCCACTCAGTTGGAAAAGGAAAACTTGCAGCTTGCCACGAGGGTCAAGCAGTTGGAGCAGCGCGTTGCCGAATACCTGGCCAAGCTCCAGGCCACACAGAGCGTCAATGCCAAGCGTAAAGATTTGCAAATCCTCCAACTCAAAGCCAACCCCATTTCCCAGGACCAGGCAGTTAAGCGGGAAACGCTCGATGCATTAAGAGCAGAAAACGAAGCGTTGCTTAAGCAGAAGCACTCGTCCACCGAGTTGATCCCCCGCGCAGTGTTTCAGCGGCAAGAGGACGACAAGCAACAGTTGCAAACAAAGATAGACCAGCTCAACAAGCGTATTTTGCGCTTGCGTGACATTTACACCAAAAAGAGCAAGGATATCCTCACCACCATTTCCAAATACTTTGGCTTTATCATTGAGTTTCTTCCCGGTGCCAACCCCAACGAGTTGTCGTCTCGACTCAAGTTGATATCGCGGTACATGGAAAAGGACTCGTATTTGATAATCGACATTGAGACAAAGACGTTGAAAGCTTATGGGAGCTACGAGTTTAAAATGCTTTGCGAGCAGTTGGCAAACGAGTGGGTCAGCAAGGGACAGTTTCCCTGTTTACTAGCGGCCTTGAACTTGAAAGTGTATCAGACATATGCTATATAGTTTTAATCGGTTCGTTATAGGCATCGCTTTTATCCCGCCAACACAGTAGTGGCCGCCAACTCAAGAACCTCCCTTGGCGTTTTGTCATAATTCCGGGGGTCTTTCCTGATATTGTTGAGCACGGGCCCCTTTAACTCATCATACTTGTCCTCAAACTTGTCCAAAAACTCCCGCTTGTCGTTGTCACTCCCGAATTTGCGCAAGTAATTATACTTCCACACCCACGAATCGCCAAGCCCCGCAGCCCTGTCGAACCAGTTTACTGCTTTGGGGTACTTTCCGTCGTTCCAAAACGACACCCCGATATAGAGCAACACAATATCCGAGTTGTCGGTCTTTTTCAACGCATCGACAAATGCCGTCTTTCGCGCCAGCATCTTGGGGATCAATTTCAAGTACTCGACCCAGATTTCGGGCGAGTTTGGATACTGCTTGAGTGCCCTGTTTGCCACCTGGCGCGACGTTACAATGTCGTGTCTCTTCTCAAACTGGATCTTGAATGCCCAGAGCTGGGGCGACTGGTGATTCAACAATGCTTGGTCAAGCACGGACCGGGCGCGGATAACCACATTTAACCTCTCCTCGTCAATGCGCACGAGAAGCTTGTAGAGCTCGTCATGGGGGCACCTTTTCACCGCAATCGATGCCGCTTCCCGTGCCTCTTTCGCTTTGTCGGCGTCGAGTAATATTTGGACGTGCTGCACATTTAGCTTCCAAGACTCGGGGAAATACGATAATGCTGTGCGAGATACCTTTTGGGCACCATCATCCTTGTTGTTGTTGTTTTTGTTGTTGAGGCATCGCAAAATGTGGATATATTTGTACCAGTACTTTTCACATTCAGCAGGGTGGGTTTCTACCAAGTTGGCCACATATGCCTTGGCAATGGCAATGTTTCCCGTGCGCATCTCCAACTTTATCTTGGCTAGCTTGATTGCTTGATCATTTGTTGTTTCTCCGCGTTCAAGAATGTCTCTTGCACCATCCACATCACCGCTCAGCCACTTGTGCTTGGCATACATAAGGTAGAACAAAGGAACTTTGGGGTTGAGCTGGATTGCTTTGTCAAAGTAAGCTGACTTGTTCGGGGCCGTTTTAAAAAGTCTCTTCCACACCTCAATATCGTGCGGCTGTTTATCGCTCACGAGTTCGAGCATCGTGTTGGCCACGGCAGAATGGCCCTGGCTAAACAAGTCATCAGCATCTGCCAAAGTCAATTTGACGTCTCGCGACTTTAGGAAACTAGTGAGGATGGCTCGGCTGGTTTTGCTAAACCCCTCGCTTTCGGCGGATATTGCATAGCCTAACCATTCATCTTGTGTCTCCTTCATTGCCTTGTCCAACAACTTGACAAGCTTTGACACTTCAACTTCTGCAACCTCGCGCTCCTCCAACTTTGAAGCCGCCACCCACACGCGCGCATCGCCATTCAAGGCCTTTCTCGCCGTGTTCAACAACTTTTTGGCGTCGTCATAGCTCGACAAGTTCACCAACCCCGTCCAAAACTCCCATTCCGTGGGACATAGCTCAACTGCTTTATGCAACAACTTCTTGACAACACCCTCATCCGCCTCCAGCTCAACCAACTTTTTCCACAAGCTGGCATTATTTGGCAACCACTCCAATGCCTTCATGAGCACCTTTCTCTGGTTTTCCGTCTCCAAGTCAACCGCCTTGAGCCATAGCTTCTCTGACTTTCTATTATGCTCCAACGCTTGGGTGACAATCACGCGGCACAATTTTGGGTCACTGGCATGAAGCCGGATACTTTCGAGCCACACTTCTTCGTTGTGGGGCACTCTTTTGCATCCTTCTTTGATAAACTCCCTCGCCTGCTTGTAATTCCGGGCGTCTTCTTCCAACCTCGCGGACGAAATCCACGACGATGCCTTTAGCGGTTGTGATTTTCTCAACGACGATAGGATCGTGCGTCCCTTTTTGATATCGGCGATTCGCGAGTCCTGGTCGGTTCCCGACATGCCAAGAATGCTTTCCTGTAGTTTTTTATCGGCTTCCTCCTGCTGCTGCCGCTGCTGATTTCCGGGGAGGAGACTATCGAGCTGAGAGCCAAGGAGCTTGTCCCGTGATTCCGAGATACTTTTGAAGTTGGTCAACCCCGAGACACCAGCGAGGATCGAGTCTGGCGCGGCATATGTGCGCCGACTCTGCTGGTCCAATATCCTCTGTCGTTTGTTTTTCCTCGTCATATCGCCGGCTTCCGGTAGCAATGCCCATTCGTCTTCGGTCACGGTGGCCAATTCCCGTTTCAAGTCGGAGAATTGCGGCTTGGTCGAAACAACGGCTTCATTGGCCTTTGTAACCACCTTCTTGTGTCTCGATTGGATCCGCTGCTCTATCTCGTCATAGATCTTGTCGGCCTCTTCGTCATCCGGGTCGCGTTTGGAAGGTGCAATCACGCTCCCTTCTTCGCCAAACGTTGACACCTCAATGTCGTTGTCGTCTTCGTCTTCGTTTTGCAATGCCACAAGGCCACGATTGAACGAGTCCGCCGAGGTAACAAACCCAACTGCGCCTCTTCCTATACCGGGGATATACCCCGGAGGCGGTTCTTGGTCCAAGAACGCTTTCCTCTCCATGGTGTGTGTGTTGTTGTTGTTGTTGTTGTTGTTGTTGTTGTTGTTGTTGTTGT
>JAKTZW010000316.1:0-30162 GCA_030579015.1 Zhuliangozyma blackwelliae | reverse complement strand
TACGAGGATCCATATGGCGATGACTTTGAGAGTGATGGCGAGATCATCGAATTGGACGAGAACGAAGACGAAGAGCTCGACGAAGAAACCGCCGGGAAAAAGATTGAAGATTTGGAGAGACAGCAAGAGGAGGCAGAACAGGAGTCGTCGATATACCTCCCCCACAAGAGCAAACCATTGGGCCCAGACGAAGTGTTGGAGGCCGACCCTACTGTGTACGAAATGTTGCACAATGTCAATTTGCCATGGCCGTGTTTGACGGTGGACATATTGCCCGACTCGTTGGGCACCGAGAGAAGATCGTACCCGGCCACCGTGTACCTCGCCACGGCGACCCAGGCACAGCGCGGCAAGGACAATGAGTTGATAGCCATGAAGGCATCGTCGTTGGCCAAGACGTTGGTGAAGGACGAAAACGATGAGGACGACAATGAGGATGAAGAAAACGACGATGACGATGTTGACACCGACCCAGTTCTCGATAGTGAAAGCATTCCCATGAAGCACACCACCAACCGGGTGCGCGTATCGCCCCACGCCGCCACCACGGGAGAGTACCTCACGGCCACAATGTCGGAAAACGGGGATGCATACATCTACGACTTGTCGTCGCAGTACCGCGCATTCGACACGCCCGGGTACATGATCCCCAAAACTGCCAAGAGACCCGTGCACACCATCAGGGCGCACGGCAATGTCGAAGGGTACGGCTTGGACTGGTCGCCCTTGATCAACACGGGGGCGCTACTCACGGGAGACTTGTCGGGCCGCGTGTACCTCACTTCGAGAACCACCTCGAACTGGGTCACCGACAAGACGCCCTTTTCCGCGTCGCAGTCGTCCATCGAGGATATCCAGTGGTCCACGGGCGAAAACACCGTGTTTGCCACCGCCGGGTGCGATGGGTATGTGCGTATCTGGGACACGAGATCCAAAAAGCACAAGCCGGCCATCTCGGTGGCCGCTTCCGCATCCGACGTCAATGTCATTTCGTGGTGCGAAAAGATTAGCCACTTGCTTGCATCCGGCCACGACGATGGCACCTGGTCCGTGTGGGACTTGAGGAACTTTAGTCAGCCCCAGCCGTCGCCGGTTGCTCATTACGATTTCCACAAGGCGCCGGTGACGTCCATTTCGTTCAACCCATTGGACGAGTCCATTATTGCCGTCTCATCAGAAGATAACACCGTGACGTTGTGGGATCTTGCCGTTGAGGCGGACGACGAGGAGATTTCCCAGCAGCAGAGGGAGACAAAGGAGTTGCACGACATCCCGCCACAATTGTTGTTTGTGCACTGGCAACGAGACGTTAAGGATGTCAGATGGCACAAGCAGATCCCCGGGTGTTTGGTGTCCACCGGAGGCGACGGATTAAACATTTGGAAGACAATTTCTGTATAGAGGGTAAGGTATTTTGTTAATATTTACGCTGTCTTTGTTTCTCTTGTTGAATCTGGTTCACCTTTGCATTGAGCCGATTCAACTGGCTGTCGATATCGAGCCAAAACTTGTTCTCGCGTAGCGCCAACTCGGTATACCGTTCATACACAATCATGTTTTTTAGGACAAGCATGGTGTATAGACTGTATAGTTGCTCAATCTGGTCCTTTCTCGATAGTAGAGTGCTTCTCGCGCTGGTGGCTGGTGTTGTTGTTGTTGTTGTTGTTGTTGTTGACAAGTAATTGGCGATTCCTTTAATGATGGATTCGTGGTCCATGGCTTGCAACTCGGCAATCTGGGGGTAGGCGGCCTCCAAGTCGTTGTAATGTAGCATAACCGTGTCTCGCTTAACATCATCAGATACAATGTCCTCACCCTTTGGTCTCATGCCCCATAGCTTGAGTTGTGTCATCAAGGCGTTGATCTCTTGAAGCTGTGGGTGTTTACCATAGATATCATGGAGTCGTTGTTTCAACACCGCTAGTTGCGATACCACTGGTTCATTGTCCTTGACAGATGCAAGCTGTACCTCTAATCTTGTGAGCCTGCTCTGCAAGTTCCGTGTAGTCTCTTCCATTTGGTTTAATTTGCTTGGTTTGGTTTGGTTTGGTTTGGCGTGTTTTGTTTGGTTTAATTTGGCGTCTGTTTTTGTTTGTTGCTTTGGATTGTTCTGTTTGTCCTTTTTTTTTACAACCAATCTACATACATCTACTCCTCCTCACTGCTGCTTCCGTCGTCGTCATTGTCTCTTGCGCCACCGTATAGGTCTCGCAAGCTCCTTGGTTTCCCCATAGCCACGCTGCTCTGCCCCACCAAAGTTTTGGGCTTATCAACCCCTTCAATTCGTATCCGGCCAGATCCAGACCCGGATCCCGAAAACTGATAGTCGTCAGCATCACTCTCGTCAGAGTCATAGTTGAGATTGTCAACCTCGATGGAGGGAGACGTTTTGGAATCGCCGGGTTTCTCCTCAAGAACTTCTTGTAGTTGATCCTCCAAATCCTTAAAGTCGTCATCCAAGTCCATGCTCTTGTCGGCATCTTCGGCAACGGGCTTGACCACAGCCTTTTTCTTTTTGGCTGTCAATGTTGCCTTATTCTCTACTGGAACCACACCGCGTTCCTTCTTTTTAGCGGCGGGCTTTGCATCGGCATTCAAGTCTATCACGGGGAACCCAGACATGATACCATTGTCGGCATCCAAATCTTCAAAGTCAGACTCGCTGATGATGGGCTCTTGTGGCACCGGGGTGCTGCTTGCCGTTGGTGGCCGTTTCAAAGAAACCTTTCTCACTGGCGCTGAAGCTGACGCTGACGCTGGCGCTGAAGCTGCTTGCAGCTTTACGGGAGACGTTTTGGATGCACCAGTTTGTCTCCTTCTCTCCACCTGTGGGCCCAGACTCGTTGCTGACCCCAGCCCTAGAGTCTCGCTTCTCTTATTCCTCTCCTCCTTCTCCCAAACCTCCGTCTTTTGCTTCAACTTTTCCGGATTTCGAGACTTGCTCACGCGTATGGTCTTGTCGATTCTCTGCAACCGGACGCTCCCGCCACCGCCTTCGCGCGGGATAAAACTCAAGCAATACTCCTGGCTAGTGCTCCGCTGCTGTTCTTCAAAGAGTATGGGGTCACCCTCAGCGGTGTGTCCTTCCAATACAATCTGTTCCTGAGGGTCGTCCTTGCTCTGATATAGTTTTAATGGCTTTGTCTGGTCCATGGATTCGGGAATAAAGGAATATCGCAACGCCATGCAGGACTCGTGGTCGGCCTGTAGTAGCGCCGAAAGGTCTATCTCGTACTCTCCGTCCGCTAGCGACATGTGTCAATGTATACTGTGGTGCTAAGGAGTGGGGTGGGGGGTGGAGGGTGAAATAGCCACTTGCTTAAATTGTTACCCAGGCGTGTGAGAGAGAGAGAGAGGGAGAGATTCCCAAAGGAGAAGAAAACTAAAAACTAAAAATAAGAAAAACAAGTTCCACCAAGAAAAAAAAGAAAAAGGAAGAGGACGACTGAGAGGCAGAAAAGAAACGAAAACGTATACTGCAAAATACAACACAAGAAGGAACAGTACATGTCCACGCACGTCGAATAACAGAAATGAGTTGGTTTCTTTATTATATACAGCCTATACAAGCACTATTCAAACAAATTGTTTATATCCTTAAAGAAATCGTCGTTGAAAATGTCAATTTGCATCGACTCAAAGTACTGGTCGTACATCTGGACATCGGAGGTGAGTGACCCCACCGAAGACGCCACTCCAGTAGAGCCGCTGGTGGGGCCCGTTGTCACCGCATTGCTAGTGTCTTGAGGGGTATCTCCAAACACGGGGGAGTCCACGATGTTGGTGTGTAGATTAAACTCGAGTTTGGCAGGAAGTGCTTTTCGTATCTGCATCCGTGCTTGCGCGGCTGCTTCAGGGATGGCAGTGTAACTATCCAGATCTGATTTGAACCTTTTCAG
Source organism: Zhuliangozyma blackwelliae (assembly GCA_030579015.1). Lineage (NCBI taxonomy): Eukaryota > Fungi > Ascomycota > Pichiomycetes > Serinales > Debaryomycetaceae > Zhuliangozyma > Zhuliangozyma blackwelliae. The sequence continues at coordinate 26,263 of JAKTZW010000316.1, read as the reverse complement.
CGGTTGCTGCTCTAGTTGTTGTTCCTGTTGCTCTAGTTGCTGTTGTTGCTGGTGCTGGTGCTGGTGCTCTTGTTGTTGTTGTTCTTGTAGTTGTTGTTGCTGCTGTTGTTGCTGCTGCTGATGTTGCTGCTCTTTTATTTCTGGCTGCTGCTGATGCTGCACTGGCAATGGCAACACTTCGCCCCCTACTTTTGAGCTTCTCCTCTTGCTTGATCCAAACTGGTTTATACTATTCTGATGGTGATGATGATGGCTCTTCTTCTTGGCTAGCTTGTTCAAAAAGTCCCTCGTCACGCGACAAATCTCATCCACGACCCACCAGTACGGCGCAAGCTTCTCAAGCCGGCTTATATAATCATCAAACTCAAACTCGTCGCGGTACTGGTTGTTTTCCGGGAACGACTTGTTGACATGCAGCCGCGCCGTTTGCTTCAACGCCGCCGCCATGGCAAGCGACATGCACCACGGGATCATGGGGATCTGGATCACGTATTCTTCCGGCATCTGAGTGAGGTACCATAGCATATTCAGGGCGGCACGCACCGCCACTGCTTCAGGGACGTGGTTGGGGATGGCGGGGTTATCGTACTTGGCCTTTTGCGCCACAAGGATAACGACATTGTTAACCATCCGCGACACAAAATGCACTGCATCCTCAATATACGACGCGTTGGGCGACGACCCGATCCGGTAGATGGACCGGCCCTGTTTCCGCTCCTTTTCACACAATTCAAACTCAATGTTTTTGAAATCGTCAATGTCAAACTTTTCGTACCTCAACACGTCGTTGCTATTGGGCAAGTTGTTATTGTTGAAGGGCTGAAACACGGCAAACATCATGCTCTCCAAGTTGCGCGCCACTTGCACCATTTTGAGCAAGTTGATATTGTCGTACGGCAAGTCCACATTGAAATCCTCCAGCTTGATAAAGCACGGCCGCGAGTTGACCAACCCATTGAACCGATCAAAGATGTAGCAGCACCACCAGAGGTTTGTCGTGTGCTTGAGCAAGCCCATCAGGTGTTTCGGTAGCCTCTTCATATGGATCCCAATGGCGGTGCTGATACCAATGGCGTCGGTCAAGTCGTGCGCGCTCTGCTCGTTCCCCATTCTATTGTAGCCAAAATGCAACAGGAGGAGCAACGCCAACCCAATGCGGCTAAACTTGTCCTCGTCTCCTAGCTGGGGCAAGATCAAAATAATCTGCCTAATCTTGTACTCCAAGTCAGAAAAGAATTTAATCAACTTGTCGTGGAAATCCTTGTCGCTGGTGGCACTGAGCACCCGTCTCAAAATGGGCTCGGCAAGCTTGTCCCGCACAATGGCAAGCACCATGGCGTAGATGAAAACAGTTTGGGCTCTCCCGGCATTGTAGTCTTCCCAAAACAGGTGTTCTTGCACGAGGGGGAAGATCGAGTTGACCTTGTAAAAGTAGATTTTCAACAATTCGAGCTCGTCCTGCTTGCTAATGGGCACTTCCGGGCTGGTCAAGGTAAAGACGTTGATGTCAAGGAGAAACTTGTACACTTTTTCACTCTTGATAAAGAATTGCTTATCGTTTTTGATCCGTGTCGTATGCAGTGGAGCTGTGCCTGTGGTTGTGCCTGTGGTTGTTGTTGTTGTGCCTGTGCCTGTTGTTGATGTTGATGTTGATGTTGATGCCGTTGTTGTTGATGATGACGGCGCTGTTGGTGTTACCAGCTTATCCTTGATGGTTTTGGTGTCGCCCTCCTTAGCCGTAGGCACCCACACCCCGGACTCGTGGTAAATAGTTTGGTCGTCGGACATTCCTGATATAATGACCTTTGGGTGGCCATGCACCAAGTACTGAAACGTAAGGTCGTTGTGGGTGGATATATTGAACCCAAAAGTGTCATGCAAGTACTGGGGCGTGATTCGCGTCATGTCGATGGCGGCGGGTATGGCATCGGGAACGGTTACTGTGGTTGTGGTTGTGGATGTGAGTGAGCCATTCCGAGACATGCCGTTGTTGCTGCCCGCCGCGCTCGCTTTCCTCGACAGAGTCTTGCCAAAATTACTCTGTCGCCTTTCGGTCAGGTGCCAATGTGTTTGAAACTGTTGCTGCTGTTGTTGGTAATGCGGTGGCTGTTGTTGTTGGTAATGCGGTGGCTGTTGTTGCTGCTGTTGCTGCTGTTGCTGCTGCTGTTGCATCTGCATTGGCTGTTCCTGTTGCTGGATGTGAAAAGGTTGTTCTCCCAACTGCTCGGACTCCAAGGCACTGCGGTCAACAATCAACGAGCACTTCCATCCGTTCTTGACGCAATTTCGGCACCCGCTCTTTTCATAGTCACTTGCGGTGATGTCACACTTTGTCCTTTTACTCCGGCACTTTTCACAGCATTTGAATGTACGTTTTCTGGAGTTGTAATTATTGTCAAACGCAGGAAACACAAACATGATGAGCACTGAACAAGTAGAGGAAAGGTGAAAAAGCTCCAAACTTTCAACAGGCAACGCCGGTGGTGGAGTGATTGGAGGTTATGAGAATGGGGTGGTGGGGATTACTCTGTATTGTGTTTTTCAGTAAAGTAAAAAAAAGACCCAACAGAGAAAGTGAGGAGGGGAAGGCAAAGTAAAGAATCTCGCCTTGTGCGCAGGAACTAAACACAATACAACACAACACACTACACAACACAACACTACACACCAAAAAAGACAGCCGGCTCGTCCCTTGAAGAAATTATTTGCCGCTTGGGGCGGGGCAGGGCGCCTCTGGTTTCGTTGGCTGACGCCTCGAGTTTGGGCTACTCTCTGAATGACCCCTTCTTCTTCCTTTCTGGTGACCGGTTTGGCGCGCAGTTTTTTGCCACTCCTACTTAGAGAATGTCTCATGGGAGGGACCGCATGACACAACATCTCTCTCTCTCTCTCTCTCTTTCTCTCACTGGATCGGCCCAGTATCTACCAGTATTTGGCAAACGCCAATCCCTCTTTGTCAAACGTTTTTTTAGAAGAAAATATAAGGAGGGGATGGGGAAAACATCCCATGTGTTCCGTATTTCTTTTCCCTGTATCTCAAACCCCGTTTTTATATATGGTAGCGCATCACAAGTCGTGCGACAACACAAATCCACCTCTCAAGAGACAAGAGGGATTGACTTTAGACCATCACCATCACCAACACCAACACCATGTCATCGAATCAGCCAGCGCCGACGCTACATGCCAAAAAGGGAAAGAATATAACGGTCCAGGACTCCATCTCACACGCCAGGGCCCAGCCCCAGCAGAAATCTCTAAAGTATCGTCAGGACATACTGGTGCCGCAGGAGATTCTTAAGCGAGGCGTTTCCGAGTGGAAGGAATTCGAGACAAACAAGAAAGCCAAACTACAAGTGGAAGCAAAGAAACAAGTTGCTGAGCAAGAAGGAGTGGAAGGTGAAGAAAACAGAGGGCAGGATAAAGTGGGTGCACAAGGCGAAGAAAACAGGGGGCAGGATAAGGTGGGTGCACAAAGCGATGAGAACAACCAAAGCGATGAGAACAGCCAAAGCGACTCCGACTCCGACTCTGATGGGGAAACAGCGCTCTTGCTAGCCGAGCTAGAAAAGATACGAAAGGAAAAGAAGGAAAAGGAGGAGGCTGCTGCCAAGAGTGCAAACCCCTTGCTACTGCTAAGCAACAACCAGCCAAAGAAGAAATCGTGGCGACTGTCAACATTCAACAACAACAACAACAACAAAAGCAAAAGCAAAAGGGAAGCCGAAGAAGAAAAGTACACCACCGACACCCTCAACTCAGACACCCATCAGAAATTCCTCTCAAAATATATCCAGTGATTACATTTTTTTATTTAAAAACCCTTCAAATTAAATACACACGCTTACACTTACAAACACACACACTTCTCTATAGTACACACCACCTTTCCCTCGCCTAAGTCAAATCATCATTCTGGCCAAGTCTAGCATCAAGGTATGCGATATCCTCCTTGAGACTAGCCTCTTCAACAGTCTTGACCAACTCCTTGGTGCACTTGGCAATATCAAACGAAATACCCGCCAACCTCTGCTTAAAATTCTTGTCGGCAAACTCAGCGTCGGGCGCTCTCCCGGGCTCGCACAATGCATTCATTCTCCTGTTGCAATCCTCCAAGCTCTTGACAACCCAACTTCCGTGCTCCTTCAACTGCGCATTACGGGTCTGGTTCATCGACGTGTTTGTTGCCTCGGTCATTTGCGAAATAACGTCGGTTATGGCGGCCGACTTGTGGCGCAACTCGCCCCGGTTGGCATTGGGTTTCTTGATTGCCGTGAGCAACGACTGGATGGTGTTGATGACTTGCACCGTCTGGTGTTCCAAATAGAGCAAAACCTGGGTCAATGTGTTGTCAGGGTCCTCAATGTCAAACAAGTCAATGTTGAACGTGGCCGCGGCCATGGACTTGCGGTACTCTTGTCTCTGTCTAGCCCTAGCCTTTTCGCCATTGCCATCTTCTGAATCACTATCATTGTTGGCCGAGTCGTAGTCAGAATCCGCTGCTGGCTCACTTATAGCCACCCGCGGCTTGGCATTGGATGTGTTGGTGTTGACACTTTTGTCATCAGCAATGACACTCTTGTCATTAGTGTTCACACTCTTTTCATTGGTGCTGATGCTCTTGTCATTGGTGGTGACACTCTTGTCATTAGTGTCAACACTCTTTTCATTGGTGCTGACACTCTTTTCATTGGTGCTGACGCTCTTTTCATTGGTGGTGACACTCTTGTCATTAGTGTCAACATCCTCCAGTTGCACATCCCGCTTCAGCAATGCCTGCCCAAAAACACCCGCCGCCTTGGTCCCAGAAGATGATTTCTCACCGCCACTCGTTTCATCATTTAAACCAGTGGGCAAAATCTCCGAATCCTTCTTGGGCTGTTCAGGCTCACTAACAAGTCGATCCCTGAGTGCCTGGAAAATTCCTTTACCTTTACCTGGCGACAGGCCACTGGCTGTCGAAGTGTCAGCAGACCCGTTTTGGCTCGAGCCAGAAAAGAAGGAGCTGGTCAACTTTGTGGGCTGGTAGTCGTCCGTCTTTGGTGTCTCGGTAGATATTCTATCGCCAAATGCAACAAACTTGCTCTGTACTTGCTTTGCGACCAAGCCCCTGTCACCTTCGGTGCCGTTGCTGGTGCTAGTGCTAGTGCTGGTGTTGCTCTTTGGCGGCGACTCGTACTGTCTGACCCTATCGAGAATGTTTCCCTTTCTTCCAGGTGATGCTGTTTTGGTTATAGAATCCTTGGACGTATTTACCGTCTGGTTCGCATCACGCAAAGGAGAAACCGCACGAACCGCTTGTGGTGAGCCGCTAGGAGTGCCATTTCCATTGCCACTGCCACTGCCATTGCCACTGCCACTGCGTTCATACTTGGATACCAACAGAACAATGCCTTCTGTCTTGTCATCACTCGTCTTGACCGCTTCTTTAGTTGCTGCAGGCGCCAACTCTTCTTGTGACTGATTAGCAACGCCTCTGGTGGACAAGTTGCCAACATTGGAATCCTTCGCATCTCTTGGAGTGAAAACGGGAATCTTACTCCTCAGCAGCTTGCCTTCGACAAAAGGATCGTCGTGTTGTTGGACCTTGGCCTTATTGGCCATTCTCAAGGGTCGAGCGCCAAAGTCCTCATTCACAGACTTTGTTGGCTGTCTTGCCTCAACCTCAAGCACCCGCAAATTCGTCGAGTTGTCATTCAACTTGGACACAGCAATCAAGTCGCAAAGCGTACAACTCAACTCGCCAATTGCCCTTTCCACCGTGAACCGCGGGAACAAGTTTTTGTACGTGGCAAAGTACCGCGTCGCAGTCAAGGCATAAGCAACGGCTTCTCTCAACATGATGGAGTGCTCATTTCCATGCTGGCCGTCGCCCTGGCTGGCAATCTCGTTCACCACCACGGCAACCTTGGAGATCTTGTCAAAAACAATGTCGGGGTCGCAATTGTCTTGAGAAATGCACACCAAGAACGATTCCAACAATGCATGGACATCGCTCACCAACTTGATGGAAATAAGACCCTGTGGAGACACAAAGTTCTTCAACTCGGGTATGTTCAACGTCGACAGCTTGATGGATTTGGCAACAGATGTCGACTTGGAATCTTCGTACCTGCGCTGCCAAAGCTTGACCTGGTTCCGCAACTCATTGACGGTGGGGTTGTTGGCGGTGCTTGACGAGGGATGTATGCTGTCCAACTTGTCCAAAAAGTCGTTGATGTTTCTTTTGCCAACCTGCTGCTGCGTGGGCGACGCATCAATACCGCGGGACACTGGGGCAGAGTTCTTTAGGGATTGGTTCTCGAGTCTTAGTGCCGCATTGATCGACTTGATTGATTCCAACTCTTTGGCTGTCGCGTCCTTTTCGCCAATCGATTTGCTCAAGGTGTCGTGCTTTTCCATCCATCTCTTTTTCTCCTGGCCCAACGACTCAAGCTCATCAGAGAGCGACTTGTTCTGGTTGACGGAAAAGTCGTAGTCTTCTTGCAATGACGAAAACTTTTCGGACAATTTGTTTCTCTCTTCTTCCACAGCGCTCAATCTTTGTTTGAGGTCAGTGACCAGCTCTTGCAATTTGGTCAACTCCTCGTTCTTTTCATCTAGACGTGGGTCCTTGAGTCCCCTCTCACTTGGCCACTCTCCGCCAACGGGGGTCGCGAAATCCGCCAGCTTTGCATAATCCAGCCTCTCGTCCCTTTTTTCTTCTTCCTCCCTTTCTCCTTCCTTCTCCTTCTCTTCCTCCTCCTCATCATCATCATCATCCTCTTCGTCGCTGGACCATGTAAGTTTGGCTTTATTCGGAACAACTTCTGAAGGCTGGATACCAATCGACTGACTCGACGACTCGGCGTTTGGCAACGTTACATTCTTGCTCGAGTGTACGGGCTCATCTTCCTCCTCTTCCTCTTTAGTTTCTCGTGGATGGGATGCCTCCTGGTCATGTATAAAGTTGTTCACCGGGTGGGAGGGTTGGCGGCTATGGTAACCATTAGACTCGGCGTGCGAAGATGTGCGGGTATGGTGTGAGGATGCCACAGAAGGGTTGCGGCCCTCTGCCGGCCATGATTCCAAATTCAACCCTCTTCTTTCAATCTCATACGATATATCCGCCACCAAGTCCTTGAATCTTGTTTGTGGCAATGACGCCAACTTTTGTCTCGCTTGGTTTCTCTTTGGGTGAAACGACGATTTGGGCAAAAGGTAGTCGGGCTCTCCTCTGCTCTCGTCAATGCGTCTCTTTAACTCATCATAGACATCAGTCGATAGTTCCTTGAACTGGGCCGATGACAATTTCAACAACTTTTCCCTCGCCCTCTGGGCACGCGAGGAGTTTGACTTGGATCGGATCGATTGGGGATCATCTGAAATGTCAAGAAACTGCTTCAAAACTTTGTAGTGATGCACTAGGTCTTTCTCACTCATGATCGTATTGGTGGTGGTGACAATGACGCTGGCTTGATGGAGGTGGTGTTTTTCTAGCCACCGTGTATCTGAGAGGGTTGGTTTGAGGTTTGTTGTTGTTTGTTGTTGTTTGTTGTTGTTGATGTTGTTGGCTCAATGATCGCTGTCTGTTGCTAAAAGTCCAAAAAAAAAAAAAAAAAATAAAGGAGAGAGAGAGAGAAAAACAGACAGGCGTGTTTGTTGTAAAAATAGCGTAATCCTGATCTGTAAAGTCGTGTCGATGGCAACTTTTAAAGTTCAATTACGAGAGGCGGGAGTGAGCGGAGAGAGAGAGGGAGAGAAGGAGAGGTGGCACAGGTACAGGTACCTGCTGCTGCTGCCTCAAAAGTCTTGGCCAAGCCACCATTGAGCATGGACTCGATTGATTGGGTGGTATAAGCACAAAAGAAGTGTGTAGGATGGACAAAAAAAAAAGGAGGGAGGGAGGGAGGGAAGGCGGCAAGTTCTGCCAACGCGTCTTTGCGGCGACTAAATCCTCGTTTCTCTGGCGTTCCACCTGAAACAGGGACATTGGTGGGACCAACAACAAAAGGCGGTGCTGCAGACGGTGAAGGTATAACCGAGTGGCTGTATGGTATACCAACTGGGCCTGTGGCTGTCTTTCTCTGCAGTGTGCTATCGCATTCACAGATGTGTAGTAGGCACGGGCGGGCCATACTGTGGCTACTAAAAAGAGAAATATGAGAAGGGTCCGGTCTGGAGATGGAGAGCCCCAGGTGGTAACCGTGAGAGATGGTAGGTGCCAGATAAGAGGTGCCTAGCCACTAGCACTTTGGAAAAACTCCCCCACGGTTTCAGTTTTGCTTCACATATTATCCAAATTTCGATGAAATATTGCCGCAAAGTATATCATGCAGAATTTGTGTTCTTTGGAGAGGAGCAATTTCCCCTCCAACTATGTACAGTAACTACTTGTCATCGCTCAACCACTGCTTCTTGGCCATTTCTACATTGGCCACCGTGATGGCTTCAAACCCATCCACCATCTTCTCCGTGATAAATTGTTCTGCCGCCTTCTTTCCGTGGTAGAAATTCACGGCGCCAACCAAGGCATACAACACCAGCGCCGAAACGCTCAACTCGCCGCTGCTCTCAAACCCCAACTTGGCATTTCTCGTCTTCCAAAACATTATACTATTCAACTGCTTCTCCCGGGCAAACACCGCCGCCGTGAGCCGCCCCGGCAACTCCCTGGCCATTGGCGACCCCAAGACGTCCAAGTTCCTACCGCCAATGGCCGTTTCCAGCTTGGACTCTTGTGATGTGACGTGCTTGGCAAAGAATAGCGACACGAGTTTGGACCCCATAGCCACGAGTTTCTCATTATACGGCTTGATCCCATTGCCAAACGATTTGTGGGTTAGCGTTTGCAACGCCACCTCGTCGGGTATGGCGTACTGCGGGCCCAAGAATTCCTTGATATGCTTGATGTTGTCTTGGTTGAGTTCATACTTGATCCCCTTGGGACTGACAAATGCTTCTTCGGGATCTCTTTTGAGACCTTCAATCCTGGCTCCTCGGTGTAGGTAGATCGATCTCGACTGTATGTGCACGCCGCCCAATCTGCACGTCCTCATAGCCGTGCTTATCTGTCGTATAGTCATGGTTAAATGGGCTGCTTGTATAGGTTTGAGTCTGTTTCTCTCACAAGATGAAAATTTTTTTTTTTCTTCTAGGTTTCCCTCCCCTCGACGAGGGGAGTACCAGTCACGTGATAGAGTTGGTGGTGGCGGCGGTAGCAGCAGCAGCATCTCTCTCTCTCTCCAAACTACATATAAATTTTTTTTCTTCCTTCCCCTTGAGAAGAGCATCTCATCAAAGACAACAATCAATATGGATATATTCCGGATCTTGAGTAGGGGTGCATCTCTCAACAAGACAAAGGGCGTGACTACCGACTATGCATTGCCCCAGGAAAAGCAAACAAGACACAGTAAGCACAAGCAGGACAATCTACAGTTTCAAGTTGACAAGGAAACGGACTTTTTCCACACCAAGAAGCACCACCACAAGGAATCAATTGATGAGGCCAGCAAGGAAGAGGAGGATGGCAAGGACGAAGATACGGTTCCCCCACCGGAGATAACTACTCAAGAGGAGGCCAGAAAGTTTCGTGAGCTACATAAGTCCAAGGTCACCGGAGACGACATACCCGTGCCCATTGGATCGTTTCAGGATATGGTTGGCCGGTTTGACATTGACAAAAAGGTGTTGGCCAACTTGATTGAAGCCGAGTTTATCGAGCCCACGCCGATACAGTGCGAAGCCATACCCATCACCCTCAACAACCGCGACCTTATAGGGTGTGCCCCCACGGGGTCCGGAAAGACATTGGCGTTTTTGATTCCGTTGGTGCAGCAAGCGTTGAACAAACCACCCGCCAAAAACTATGGCATCCGCGGGTTGGTGATTTCGCCCACCAACGAATTGGCGGTGCAGATTTTCCAGGAGCTAGAGACGCTCACCAGGGGCAAAAAGTTGAATGTGGCCATTTTGTCCAAGCAGTTGGCCAACAAGTTGAACAATGACGTTGTCAAGGCGGCCAAGTACGACATTATCGTGTCCACGCCCTTGCGTCTTATTGACGTGGTCAAGGCCGGCAAGCTCGACTTGTCCAAGGTGGAGCAGTTGGTGATTGACGAGGCCGACAAGTTGTTTGACCATGGGTTTGCCGAACAGACTGATGAATTGTTGACCCACTGCACCAACCCCAGTATCCGCAAGTCAATGTTTTCTGCCACCATCCCATCCGGGGTGGAGGAAATGGCGCACTCCATCATGAAGGACCCCATCCGAGTGATTGTGGGCCACAAGGAAGCCGCCAGCACCACCATTGAGCAGCAGTTGGTGTTTACCGGCAACGAGGAAGGGAAACTTTTGGCCATCCGGCAAATGATCCAGCAGGGCGAGTTTAAGCCGCCCGTTATTATTTTTTTGCAGAGCATCACCCGGGCCAAGGCCTTGTTTCACGAGTTGATCTACGACAAGTTGAATGTGGATGTGATACACGCCGAGAGAACGCCCAAGCAGAGGGAGGAGGTGATTAAGCGGTTCAAGAATGGGGATATCTGGGTATTGATCACCACCGACGTGTTGGCTCGAGGCGTTGATTTCAAGGGTGTCAATTTGGTTATCAACTACGACGTGCCGCAAAGCGCGCAGGCGTATGTGCACCGGATTGGTCGTACGGGGAGAGGCGGCAAGGCCGGCAAGGCGGTGACGTTTTTCACCAAGGAAGACAGCCAGGCCGTGAAGCCAATTGTCAATGTGATGAAACAGTCTGGGTGCCAAGGCGGGTTTTCGTCGTGGATGGAAGATATGGGCAAGCTCAACAAGAACGAAAAGAGAAATATCAAGACCCACGAGATCAAGAGAAAGAAAATCAGCACCGTGCCCCAAGTGGATAAGCAGAAAAAGAGACAGAGACGGGAAATGATAGAAGCGTCAAAGAGAAGAAAGGCTGCTGAGGAGATGGGGGACACTCTTTGATGCAGCCATATATATATATATCTGCATAGCCATAGTGATTTTCTTCTTTTCTTCTTTTGTTTTATGTTTTATGTTTCTTTGTTTCTGCTAGTTGAAATTCTAGAAATCTGTAGCAACAAGACTTTTCAACTACTTAATATACACGTTCTTGCTTCTCCTCTAATGGTGCTCGCCGCCGAAAGTTGGGTAGCCAACCAACCTTCTTCTGCCAATAATCTCACCCACCGAAAAGAAACCTAATATCTGGATACCATACACACCGGCCTTGACGGCGCACTCCTTTGATGGCTGGAATGCTTTTGCTTTCTCAATAAACTTTTGCTGTTCTGCTGGCGACTTGATCCACTTGAACGCACTTTGGTAGAATGCTTCAAATTGCTTGGCCGATGGTGGGGCCAATCCCTCGGATTTGTACACATGCTTGCCCAACTCGGCACCGACTTTGCCCCAGTACACGGCACAGTTGGCAAGTGCAGTGGTTTTGCTAACGGCAGAGTCCACCAACGCAGTGGCTTTGGAAACAATTGCAGACATGATGGTGTGTGATGGTTGTGGAATATATTGGGTTACTGCTTTTTTTGAATAGAAAATTTTTAGATTTTGGTGGTACTCTTTTTTTTTTTTTTCTCTCTCGTTTCTTCGTTTTGAGCCAATGAGAAGAAACAAAAGGTTGACTTCCTAATTGGGAAAGGAGAAATAGTTGCGTTGACTATAAGGCTGGCTATTAAAGGTACCAACCAACCCTGCTCTACAACTGGACGCCAAACCGGTCGGGCATCACAACAGGAGCAACGAGGCTCCAGCCATACAACAAGAAACAAACCCACGAACTGATAATCTTTACCCAGCTGGCAAAGTACGTTCTCCCCACCGGAACAAAGTCGCCATAGTCGTCCTGCTTGACATTGATGGTGAGCAAGGTGGCCACATACTGGGTGGCCAAAAAGAAAATAATGTGAAACAACGAGTAATTGTACTTGACCGACTCCTTCTCTTCGTCGTGGGCGGCGTCATCTTCGTATAGGTCCAATTGGGATAAGGCGCTCTCTGGAAGAGACCCCTCGTCCACTGCCTGCTTAATCGCCTGGTACCGCATTTCGTTTCGAGCTGTTGGCTGCGTGGCGGTGGCGGTGGCGGTGGTGGCGCTTGTAGCAACAAACTCTTCTGCCAGGTCGGTGCTGAACGCCGAGTTGGCTGCGGCTCTGGTGGTGGTGTATGCCACGGCGATAAAGGTGAAAAACGCACCAAGAACCACACTGGCGGTGCGCGTGCCTCTCGACCGCACCAACGGGTTGCAGTACTTGTCGTCAGGCTCGGACGCAACTGCGCTCAAGACCAAGTATGTGCAGTAGATGACCACCATCGACGACTGCGCCAAGCCCGCGTGGGGGTTGTGCTCCTGGATCGTGTTGTTCACCGACATGGCGGAAATCACCACAGAAAACACCAAGTTCAAACTGATTGCCGTCTTGTTCATCGAGCACCCTTGTCCGCAAAAAAACACATACATGATAACCGTCAACACAATCGCGCCAATGTACATGGTCAATGTCCCGCCCACAAGCAACTTCTTCCAAAGCCCGGCGTCGCCCTCCCCGGTCAACTCCTCCATCTCAATCTTTTCAAGACACGTTTCTGCCCACGCGTGGGCAAAGTCAACCAACAATATTAATCCGATTCCGAGAAAGATTGTTGAGAATATTATGGCAATGTTGTTGCCGTAAAAGATGAAAAAGCTGTCTGGGATCAACACAAAATTCACCACAACCAAAGCCAACCACGCAAAGATCTTCATCCTCCAGTACCCGTTCTGGATCATGGCCCTGGGGTTGGACGTGGACTTTACATTGATCAACAAGACGCCAAGGAGCAAGTGCAACATTCCCAAGGCGAAATTGATCCGGTGCACACTGGTGAAGCTTATACACTGAGTGCCGTCGGGGCCACACTTGTTGTTGATAAACCCAAAAGTGGCCTTTTCTAGTTTGTGGATGATAAAGGGGGACAACGCAATCCACGATAATAGGGAGTTCACGAGCAAGATAATGGCATAGGTGATTCTCGTCATAATCGACGACTTGAAAGTGCCACCAATAGAGGAGCACAACGCCGAGCACGCCGCTGCGCCGCAGCAGGATGCCAACGACGACAAGGGCATCAAAGGAAGTGATACTAGTGCACCCATGGTTAATGATAATGGTTGAGGGGGTGTAAAGAATTTCTGTTTGCCCTCCCTCCCTTTTTTTTTTTTTTTATTTCTGCCTTCCCCCGGGGAAGAAGAAGGAGAACTAGCAAAAAAAAAAAAAAAAAAAAAAAAAAAAAATTACGAGACCATATCCACATCCATCTCAACCATGTCGTTTAGAAAGAGAAGCGAAGTCATTGGTGGCGGCTCTGCTCCCAATAGGGGCGTTCCCGTAGGAGGCGGTCTTGGGAGAACACCTCCGCCACAATCACTTCCATTAAGGGGAGTCCCACTTTCATCCAAGAGGCTTCCAGCAAGAGCAAACATCACCGAGACCGATGATGCCCTCAACCTCGTTTTAAAGAACCCGGGGGTAAGGCCGTCGCTGATCACATCGCAGCCGGTGACATCTACCGGGACGGCAGACTTGGATAAGATCTTGCGTCACCAGGGTTTGCCCTTGGGCCATTCGTTGCTCATTGAAGAGTCTGGCACTACCGACTTCTCCAGCGTATTGACCCGCGCGTTTGTTGCTCAAGGGGTGGTGCACAACAGAATCACCAACGAGGCCAATTCGCATGTCATTGTGGTGGGGCTCTCCCCACAATGGTCGGCAGACCTACCTGGGCTATACAAGGGCTCGTCCAAAGAACAGAAAAAGGCAAAGATTCTCGAAAACGAGTCCAAGGTCAGCGTGTCCAACTTGTCGCAGGCAGGCGATCGAAAGATGAAGATTGCATGGAGGTATGGCATCGATAGAAAACATGACACCAATAAGGACGAAGAGAGTGGCGGTGCCTATGAGCACTACAACAGCCAGTTTGACATCACGCACAAGTTGGTGCCCGGTCCGAGCGCGCAGGACATTTCGTACGTTCCATTGGCAGGAAAATACGCCCAAACCACCACCCAAATCGCGTCAATCGTCAAGCAGCAACTAAGTGCAAATACCGGAAAAGTCGTTAGGTTGGTGATACCGGGGCTACTCAACCCCTCGTTGTACCCACCAAAGTCCACACAAGCCACTTATATTCTCCCATTCATCCACTCGCTCCGGGCATTGCTACGCCAATACAGCAGCAACCTCGTGTTGGTGTGCTCATTGGCGTTGGACTTGTACCCGCGGGACACTATATTGACCACTGCGTTTGAAGCCCTCTTTGACGCCGCGGTGCACCTCCAGCCGTTCAACCAAGAAATGAGCCAGTTGATTGAAAAGGCATACAAGAACGAGCCAGCAAAGGTGCAGCAGGGTTTGGTCAACGTCATAAAATTGCCCGTGTTGTCGGACCGTGGCCTCATGGTTGTGCAGGAGGGCGAGTATGCGTTCAAGAATGGGAGGAAGAAGTTTGAGATTGAGGAATGGGGCATACCGGTGGAAGATGATGGAAATGACAACAACGAACAAACCACAAAAAATATTGATTTCTAGGATGTGGATGTATATATAGATGTATATACGTATATATATATATATTACTCATTGTTTATCCAACGTATCGATTCGTTTGTGCAACCGCTCTACCTTGTCGTCAAGTGCATCTATCTTGTCGTGAAGCCGTTGGAGCAAGTCAACAACAGTACCAATATCCACTTCGCTGCTTCCCGGCGGCTTTAACCGTGCACTGGTAAAATCCAAAGCCCCCATATCGAATGCAACTCTCTTTCTATCGCCACTCTGCTGTCGCTTTCTCGCCTGTTCCATGTCCTCGATTTGCTGTCGTCTTTCAGGAGACCCGCTTCGCCGTATGGGCGAGCCGTTGGCGCCAATGATGCCATTGGCGCTGTTGTTACTGGCAATGGGCAGCCGTCTCAGCACCGGTCTTTTGTTCACCCCCGATACTCTCTGGGGTGATATCTTTAAGGGACTCTTTAGTCTTTCCATTTCAGCAGTATATTAAACATATGAGCATCCGCGCGTCTAACAAGATGTTTATCTTTTTTTTGTTGTTTTTTTCTTTTCTTTTCTGTTTTGATTCCTTTTCTCCCTTTCCCAAGTGCTGTCTCGTTCGGTTGCAAAACAAGGTGCTGGCCATGTCTGAAGAAGTACAATCAGTCGACTTGCTCCAAGACTTGGGCATCAATGCCGGAGATATTAACAAGTTGAGAGCAGCCGGTATATGCTCAATTGCCGTATGCGTAGGAAAATGATTTGTCCTTTTTTTTTTTTTACTATTGCTTTTGTTTTTGTTTAGTTACTAACCCTGCCAGTCTGTGTTGTCAACCACAAGGAGAAACATGATCAAGATCAAAGGATTGAGTGAAATCAAGGTGGAAAAGATCAAAGAGGCCGCCAGCAAGTTGAAGGTGAGTACATTCACAGGTGGTTGGTTTGCCACAGCCGGGTACTAACAACACCAGTCCACGGGCTTTGTTTCTGCCACAATCGTTGCCGAGCTCCGCAACTGCGTCTTCACCATCACCACCGGGTCCAAACAGTTTGACGAGGTATTGGGCGGAGGCATTCCGTCCATGAGCATCACCGAAGTGTTTGGCGAGTTTAGATGCGGCAAGACCCAGTTGTGCCATACCCTCTGCGTCGCGGCGCAGCTTCCCAAAGAGATGGGCGGCGCCGAAGGCAGGGTCGCGTACATTGACACCGAGGGGACGTTTAGACCGGAAAGAATCAGGGCAATCGCCCAAAGATTCGACGTCGACCCCGAGAGCTGTCTCGAAAACATATCCTACGCGCGAGCACTAAACAGCGAGCACCAAATCGAGTTGGTGGAGCAGTTGGGCGCCGACTTGGCAGCAGGCACGTTTCGGTTGCTCGTGGTGGACTCCATCATGGCGTGCTTTAGGGTAGACTATTCCGGTCGCGGCGAACTAAACGAACGGCAGCAGAAACTCAACCAGCATTTGGCCAGCTTGACCAGAGTGGCAGAAGACTACAACGTCGCCGTGTTCTTGACCAACCAGGTGCAGAGCGACCCGGGTGCCAGTGCGTTGTTTGCCGGGGCAGATGGGAGAAAACCAGTGGGCGGCCACGTTCTCGCCCACGCCAGCGCCACCAGAATCTTGCTCAGAAAGGGGAGGGGAGAAGAAAGGGTTGCCAAGTTGCAGGATAGCCCCAACATGCCCGAGAAGGAATGCGTCTATGTGATTGGAGAGGGTGGTATTAAAGATAGCGAGTAATTAATCCCATTTAGGAAATCATATTGGTAGAAACACCAAAGGAAAAAAAAGAGAAAAAAAAAAAGAAAACGCGTTTGCAATAAATCGTTCTACCAAAGAGTGAAGGAAGAAAAAAAAAAGTAGCCACTTGTTTACTCTTTTACTGTTACCAACCATGTCTTCGTCACCACCACACTATAACCAGGATAGCAACCTGCAACAGCAACAGCAACAGCAACAACAGCAGCAACAGCAGCAGCAAGACTCGCTTCCAAGGGAGTCGGAGTCGATCTCACAGACGCAGCAACAGCCAATTGTTCCCTCGTCGCCGTTGTTCTTTGCCTCGTCGCAACCGGGGTCAGATGCCACTACACGGAGACCTGCTGGGGATATATCGTCGCCGCTACACTATACCTCGTCGGTGCACCATAGTTCCGAGTCTGGACACGGCCGCCGCGTTGAAAATGTGGATCGAATCGTGAGGCGCGCCCAGAGAAGCGACGTCAATGACTCTACATCGTCGCCCCTGCGGTCGAGAAGAATGTTCAACAACCTGCAAACCTTGTCCTCCTCGTCACAGCTAAACACCGACCCCGCCGAGCCTACCGATGAGCCGGTGAGAGTTATTTGGGGAACCAACGTGTCCATCCAGGAGTGTTCCAACGTTTTCCGCGACTTTTTGTTGTCGTTCAAGTACAAGTACAGAAAGGAGGCGGACAAACAGGATGTTGTGCCCGAGGACCACGAGTTGTTTTACGTCAACCAGTTGAACATGGTCAAGGACTTGGGGTTGACCAACTTGAACTTGGACGCCAAGAACTTGCTCGCGTACCCACCCACGAGGAAATTGTACCACCAGTTGATCAACTACCCGCAAGAAATCATCCCCATTATGGACCACACCATCAAGGACTGTTTGATCCAGATTGTCAACGACACCGCCAACAACCAGCCCGCGCTCGACGAGATCGAAACCAAGGTGTACACGATCCGGCCCTACAATATCAACTTGGCCGAGAGGGGGATGCGGGAGTTGAACCCCAACGACATTGACAAGTTGGTCAGCGTCAAGGGGTTGGCCTTGCGCTCCACCTCGGTGATCCCCGACATGAAGGTGGCCTTTTTCAAGTGCAATGCTTGTGGCCACACGGTGGGAGTGGAGATTGACAGGGGGGTCATTTCCGAGCCCACCAAATGCCCGCGAGAAGTTTGTGGCCAGACCAACTCGATGGTGCTTGTGCACAACCGGTCCTCCTTTGCCGACAAGCAAGTCATCAAGTTGCAAGAAACCCCTGATTTGGTCCCCGATGGCCAAACCCCGCACTCGATCAACTTGTGTGTGTATGACGAGTTGGTTGACTCGTGCCGGGCTGGTGATCGTATTGAGGTGTGCGGCATCTTCCGCTCGGTTCCCGTGCGGGCCAACCCACGGCAGAGGTCATTAAAGAGTTTGTACAAGACGTATTTGGATGTTGTGCATGTGAAAAAGATTGACAAGAAACGTCTTGGCGCCGACGTGTCGACGTTGGAGAGGGAAGCGTCCGAGAGGGACCAAGCGGTTGAGCAGGTTCGAAAGATTAGTGCTGCTGAGGAGGAAAAGATCCAGGCGATTTCTCAGCGCGACGACTTGTATGAGGTTCTTGCGCGGTCGTTGGCACCATCCATTTACGAAATGGACGACGTCAAAAAGGGGATTTTGTTGCAGTTGTTTGGCGGCACCAACAAGACGTTCCAAAAGGGCGGCCGCTACAGAGGCGATATCAACATTTTGCTCTGCGGCGACCCTTCAACGTCCAAGTCCCAGATCTTGCAGTATGTGCACAAGATTGCCCCGCGAGGCGTGTACACGTCTGGGAAGGGGTCCTCGGCGGTGGGGTTGACCGCGTACATCACGCGAGACATTGACACCAAGCAATTGGTGTTGGAGAGCGGGGCGTTGGTGTTGTCGGACGGCGGTGTTTGTTGCATTGACGAGTTTGACAAGATGAACGACTCGACGCGGTCGGTGTTGCACGAAGTCATGGAGCAGCAAACCATCTCGATTGCCAAGGCGGGCATCATCACCACCTTGAACGCCAGAACGTCGATTTTGGCGTCGGCAAACCCCATAAACTCGCGCTACGACCCCAATCTCCCCGTGACGTCCAACATTGACTTGCCGCCGCCCTTGTTGTCGCGTTTCGACTTGGTGTACTTGATCTTGGATAAAGTTGACGAAAAGATTGACCGACAACTTGCGCGGCACTTGACCGACATGTACTTGGAGGATGCCCCCGACAGTGTCAACAATAGCTATGTCTTGCCAGTGGACCTACTCACGTTGTACATCCAGTACGCCAAGGAGAACTACCACCCGGTGATGACGGAGGAGGGCAAGAGCGAGTTGGTTAGGGCATATGTCGAGATGAGGAAGCTTGGGGACGACGCCCGGAGCTCCGAGAAGAGGGTCACTGCCACCACGCGTCAATTGGAGTCGATGATCCGGTTGTCGGAAGCGCATGCCAAGATGAGGCTCAGCACCCGCGTGGAGCTCATTGATGTCAAGGAGGCCGTGAGGTTGATCAAATCGGCCATCAAGGAGTATGCCACCGATCCCATCACCGGTAGGATCGACATGGACATGGTGCAGACGGGCACAACGTCGGCGCAGCGCCGAGTCCAGGAAGACCTCGTGGGGGAGATTATGAAGATTATCGAGGAGAACAACAACTTGATCAGGTTCAACGACTTGGCGGTCAAGGTGAACGAGCGGGCGTCGTTCCGGATCGAAAACTCCGATATCAGCGAGGGGGTAAAGCGGTTGGTACAAGAGGGGAAAGTGATTGAGACGGGGGATAGCCATAGGAGAACGATTCGAAAGATTGCCATTGTGTAGAGGGTTGTTGGTGGTGGTGTTGTTGTTGATATAGCTGTTGCTTGTTATAAATATTTACTGCTGTTTGTCTTATCTCCCAGTGTTGTTTCTGTCACCGGTATCACACTCTCGGGCTCTTCTGCCTCCACCATTTTCAAAAACTCTTCCAACTGGTTGTCCAACTCAATATCGGTTTTGGAGTTGTACCTTCTCTCTGTGAATGTGTTTGCCAACTTCAACTCGCGAGCAATGTCGACATTCTCGCCCTTTTGTAGTTTTGCCACGATTTCTTGCAAGATACCAAACTTTGTGGCGTAGCTGCTCCTCAACAAGTCCAACTCTTTCCGTGCACTGGTGCATTCAATCATTATCGACGAGCATATGAGGGTGAGTATGATTGATTTTGTGGTTGGCGTTTTCAAGAGCGACCACAGCTTGGGCTTTTCACGGATATACTGTTTGGCAGAGGTTGAATTGAACCTGAAGCATTTGTGAATAGTGCTCTGAACTGGTTTCATCCCTGCTTTCATCATTGTGTATATGTTTGATCACTCGCTTTAATTTTTTTTTTTTTTTTTCGCGCAAGCTCTTTTTTTTTTTTTTTGTTTTTGCCCACAGCAAAACAACACTTTACACCAATTAACCAACCAGCCAACCAATGTTAACATGAAAGTGCCGAGACTGACCAGTATAGTCCTTGTTGTTCTATCCACATTGACGTTTCTCAACTTTGCATTAAAGTACTACACGTACTTTACCCTAATCGTGTCGTCATCCAAGACGTCGAATGAAACCTTGGTCCAAGAAACCGGCGAGGTCCCCCACCCGCACGAACTCTTTGTCCCCTTGCTCACGTTCATCCCCACCAAATCGCCCGTGCTTACGCGACCCTGGGTCATTCTCACCAGCTCGTTTGTCGAGGAAAACTTTATTGGCTTTACGGCGTCGTTTTTGCTCATTTTTTACTTGGGCAAGTACCTAGAAACAATGTGGGCCACCCGGGAGTTTACCAAATTTGTCATTGTCAATGTCGTGGCGACAAACGTGATACTATATGTCTACTATAATGTCAAGTCGTGGGTGGTTCACGACCCGGCGGTGCCGCCGGTTGTGCTCACGGCCATGTCCATCAACATGGGTCTATTTGTGGCGATCAAGCAGCGGATAAGCAACCACTATTTGATCTTTTTCAAGGGCAACCTCCGAATAAAGGTAAAGTTTGTGCCGTTTATTGTTGTTTGCACGTGCTGGGCCCTCTCGGCGCTTTCGGAGGAGTTTTACATCACCTATGTGATGAGTGTTGTGGGGTTTATTGTGAGCTGGGTGTACCTCCGCTTCTTTAAGCTCGGCGCCAATGAGAGACAGTCGTACCTCTTGCCATTTGCAATCAGGAAGCAGGTGTCCGTGCCTGTGTCTGGTGTGTCAGTGCCGGTGTCTGTGTCCGCACCCGTGGCGGTACCAGGTGCCGCAGGGATGGTTCCACCCTCCTTCCATGTCGACAATGGCACGGCAAGAGGAGATAGGTCGGAACTGTTTGCATTGCACACGTTCTTCCCGTACCCGGCATCATTGGTTGTGAAGCTTGTGTCGAATATAATTTTCGGCATCCTCGTAAAGTACAACGTCCTCGACCCCCAGGATTTCATAAACGACGAAGACGAGGGCGAGGGCCAAGAGCAGACGGACCAGTTGAAATTCGACGACGTCAACAACCTCAAGACGGGTCTTTTTGGCGTCTCGCCGTTGAAGGGGGCCGGCGACGTGTCTGCCATCCCCAATGCCAGCTCAAATGTCAAGAAGTTTTGGAACTGGATCGCGCACAAGCAAGTGGCGGGGCCAAGTATAAAGAATAGCATGGACAAGAGGAGGAAACTTGCATTGAAGGAATTGGAATAAAGAGCAAAGGAGGAAACTTATATTGAAGGAATTGGAATAAAGAGCAAAGGAGGTTGTATAGTAATATATTCACTAGCTTTCCCTCATTTGGCCCAAGAGACCACCTTTTCTATTATACCACGCACCATCTTTGGGTGCCGTTGCATTGAATACGCGTTCAATGTTTTGCAAAAGTGATTGGATCTGGGTGGTGTTGCCGGCAGCATTCCATTCCTTCATGGCGAGAAGGTACCACAATGCCGAGCGTCTATAGTGCGTGAGCCCCGATGTGACCGCGAGCGGCAGCATCTTATTGGGGTTGGAATACAATCCCTCCTGGTTCTCGTGTGTTACATTCTCAGCTCCTTCATCTTCTTTTCTTGGCTGGTAGTCGAGCAAGTACATGTTTTCGTCAGAGAGCACCACATACTTGCCGACAGCGTATCCGAGTCGCTCACATAGAAGCGCCTTGATTACAGAATACGAGTGCGTGGCACCCAAATGCTGGTCAAATTCGGCCCGCAATTTCATCAAGTACCGCTCAATCAAATCGTTCCACCAAAACGAGATGTTGTACATTTGGCACATGCAAAGGAGCAACTCCACCACCACCACCAAGCTCTTGAATGAATACGTCTTGAGGTTGAGCCGGGACTTGAACGTGTATGCAAGGTTATCCATATAGGGCTCGATAATGTCGTGGCGAATCTTTCGAAGGGTGTTTCGGTCGGGGACAATTTTTTGTTGCGCCTGCTGCGTCTGGGCAAGGAGGAGGGACACGATGCACATTTCCTGCGTCGAGGCAACGTAGATCCAAGCACGGTCGTTGGCATAGTCCTTTTTGATCAACTCGTAGGTGGAGTAGGCGTATTTAAAGTCCTTGAGAATGAGCGACCAGTCGGCAAGCTTGCGGATCGTTTGTTCGGGCGAGGACCTATAGTAAAAGTTTTCACTATAGTTGAATGCCGACTGCGCCGAGTTGGATGTATTGGTTGAGAGGAGGTTGGAGTCGCTGCTGTTGAAGAGTTTCCGCGACGCGGAAAAGAACCTTCCAGCAATTGATCGTTTGGGCTGGAGAATCTGGTCGTCCCAGTGTCGTATCTTGCCCTGCATGTGGGGAATCAAGTACTTGTTGATGAAGTCGTATAGTCTGCTGCGCAAGGTGGCGTCAACCGACTGGGGGATCTGGACGGTGGACGGCAGGTTGTTGAGGGAGATGCGCTGCAAGTCTTCTTCAATGGTGGAGTTTTCCACTAGCGACACCGTCACCGTTGGGCCCGGGCCCGGGCCCTCCGGGGTTGCATGGCTGAGGGGTATGGCGGTGCTATCCAAATTGAGTCTGTTTTTGATCTCATTCTGCATCATGGTCACGTCAGTTGGAGCGACTCCGGCCAGGTCGTAAACAATAAACACATGCACGAGCAAGTCGTCAATTTGGAAAAACTTGGGGAACGCGTAGTTGCGAAACTCGACTATGATCTTGCGCAACGAGTCCAACGAGTCCTTTTCATAGTCAATGACAAAGATCTGGCCAATTGGATGGTTGAATGTCTCAAAGGGGGTGATTTTGTTGGACGTGATCAACTTGTCGAAAAATGTGAGATAAACGTTGTTGTTGCTGCTGCTGCTGTTGCTGTTGTTGGTACCGGTGCTGTTGTTGCTGTTGTTGTTGTTGTCGCCCTGGGTGGTGGAAATATGGCGCAAGTAATGTTCCAATGAAGATATGCTAAACAACTGGTTGAGGGGCGGGGAGGGCAATATTCCTTCGGTAGAGAGGTTGGGCGACGACAATACAGCCAATGCCTTGGGCTGTTGCGCGTTTGAGATGCTGAGTAGTTCGGGCAACGATGGCTCAAACCGGATGGGAAACGAAGCATAGTTTCTCGTGATCAATTGGTTGTTGATAATCTTGAATTGCTGGTTCGGCACGCTGTACTTTGCATTGTTGCCATAGGGTTTGAAAATCTGGAGCGCCAGAGTGTTTGCCATGCGCTGGAATAGGAAATCGACATGGTGGCTGGACTGAAGGGAGATCAACGGCGAGAGGGCATGGTGTAGCAAGTGCTGCCTCGCTGTGAATGGATCTGATCCCTGGGGGTAGTCCATTGGGTGGGGGTAGGAGGAGAGGAGAGATGTATATAGGTTGTGTAGATGTCCTCTCTTTTTTTTTTTGTCAAGACACACACACACAAACACAAACAACCTGGCTAGCCGAGATTGTGAGAGGGAAAACAAAGGAAGCGGAAGAAGGACATATGCTTCCACATTGGGAAGTCGACATTTACACATGGTAGCACTGAAATACGAAGCTGAAACACGAGGCAACAACAACAACAGAAAATTACACAAAAAGGAATTTGGTGGGCTTTCCTCTCGGCTAAGGCAAAAACAGGACCAAAGGCGATGGGAGATAAAGAGGCCATATATGGTGAGGTGTTTCCCCATTGTGGGCTACTTCCCCCCCGTAGGACACAGCAGCAAAGGACTGGTGTAGACACACATATTCTCTCTCTTTCACCCAGCCTTTGAGATCGACGGTACACTCACATAACACATACTCTGCTCCTTGTTGTGTGTGGTAAAACCAGCCCACCTGTTTCGTAATCTCTTTTTTGACAGAGGAGGGCCGAGGGGGAGCGGTGCTCCTGCAAAAGGTAAACACGCGAGAAAAAAGAAAGAAAGAAAAAGGAAAAAAAAAAAAAAAGGAAAAAAAGATCAACAGAATTTGATCGCCAAACAAACCACAACCACATCTAGTCCACATCCTCCCATATCCATCCACAGCCACCCACACAGCTACTCAACGCTACAAACAACTACTCACACACATATACACACATATACACACATATACACATTTTTTTTCCCACCACACAATGCGCCCGGCCATGATACCACGGCACATACTCCTACTACTGATGGTGCAGCTAGTGTTGGTGTCTGCCGACTTGTTCCAGTTGGTGGCCCAGCCAGCGCTCAACTACGGCGACATTGGCGATAGAATAGGACTCTTTGGCTCCTTTCAAGCCCTATCGTTTTACTCCTTTGTCAACGCATCCTCGTTTGTCACCTTGCCCAGTAACTCAACCACCCATGCCAAAAGAGACACCTCGGGTAATGCCTCCACCCTGGCCACCACCTCCACCTCTACCACAAACAGCTTGTTTTTACAAGACACGTCCAACAACAACAACCTCAAGTTTGCTGACTTGAACGGCGACATCCACCAAATGTACACATTGTCCAACGACACTCTCATTCTCAACGGCAACTTTACCCAGTTCAACAACCAACCTGTGACCAGCCCCGTCATTTACAACGTGCAGTCAAAGGAAATCACCCAAATTGTCAACAATACCAACTTTAACGGCACCGTTGACACCATTTTCGTCGACAACAACCTCGTGTACTTGGGCGGCAGCTTTGAGTTTAACGGGACATATGGCGCCGCCATCTACAACCACCAATCACAAACGTTGTACGCCACCCCGTTCCACGGGTTTGGCGAAAACGCCACCGTCAATGCCATTGCCAAAATACCTGATGCCGCCAATGAAACCAGCGGCTCCATCATTTTCGGGGGCAAGTTCAACACCATCGGGTTGTCGGCCTTGTTGCAGCGCAACATCACCAAAGTGCACAACTCCACCAACATGTCCATCATCAGTGCCGAGCAGATGATTTCTCTTAGGCACGGGACGTTTACCGATGTCAATGCACAAGACCCTGCCGACAACTCTTTGATTATTTGCCCGTCATCCCAACACGAGTGGCAGGCGGTTCCCTCCTCCGGCGCCGAGTGGAAAGTGGAGTTGCCCGACGAAATGAAAGGCGTGACCCCAACCAAGGCCCGCCTCTATATCCCCGAGGGCGACGATGGCATCAAGACTTTTCGGATTTATTCATTCCCCAACAATGGCATCATGAACCTCTCCTACATTGACCCCGCCACCAACGAGATTGCCTTTTGCGACGCTTGGTGCCCCTTGACCCAGTTTGCTGACTTGCAGGATGCCGTTGAGAGAAATGCGCATAATGCCACCTCCTTAAACCAGGACGATGTGTTTGTTAGCCCCGAAGACGGCACCCTCTTCAAGTACTACGACCCCAGCACCAAGACAAAGACGTTGGGGTACGGCTCAAACTTTCAGGAGTTTGCCTTTGTCAACCAAGTGGAGATTGACCTGGTTGGTGTGACAATCATTGACTGGTTTGGCACGCGAGGCGTGTTGGGCGGGTTTGAATTGTACCAAAATGCCATCACTGTGTTTGGCAACAATACGTTGAACGAGCCAAACTGCGACTCGGAATTTAGCTTTGAAACCACCAACTATGCCGAGATCAACTCCGGCGACTTTTTGTCGGTGCGCACATTGAGGCCGGACGTTTCAGTCACGGACTACTTTGTGACCCAAGACACCAATGCCAAAATCACCCTTTACCCCAACATCTCGTACTCGGGAAACTACTCCATTATTATGACTACGCCCGGGTGTACGTACGATAACTCGTGTGCCCAACGGTCGATTGTCAATGTCACTGTTCTTGGCGACGATGGCAACGTGTTGTCGTCCAACTTGATTTGGCAAAACAACAATAATGAAAAGTTTGACTATTTGTTTTACGGCCACTTGAACGGCGCTGGGACCCACTCGGGCAACAACCGCATTGAAGTGTCATTCCACGACGTCATCACCCCGGGCACCGAGAATCCATGGATGGTTGTCGACAAGATCAGGGCCGACATTGTTTCGTTGGACAGCTACTACAACCGCAACTCAACCAACAGCACCACCAACCGAACCGTGACGGAAATTACCCAAATCAACCTCAACGGCTTGTTTGAGTACTCGTTGGCCAATTTCACCGACGCGGACCAAGTTGTGCACCAACGGGGGAATCAAACTGTTTTTGACGCCAACACCACCACCACCACCACCGTCCCTGTTGGCAACTCGTCCATCAACTTGTTGAGCGGGAGACTCGCGCCGGATTCACAAGTCACCGGAATCACCATCAACGGCAACTCGCTTTTGTTGTTGGGCGAGTTTGGGTCCGACACCAAAAACTTGACCCTTTCGAGCAACAACATTGTCCAGCTTTCGATTGACGGGTACAACTCCACGTCCAACGAGACGGAAGCCAACTTGCCCCTGGCATTGCGGAAGCGTGACAACCAACACGCGGCCCTCGGCGCCAATTTCAACAACTCAATTACCCGGTTGATCAATATTCCTCTGGGGTTGTTGGCCATGGGCCAGTTTAGTATGAGCACCAATGACTCG